>LPNX010564129.1:6684-51398 GCA_001517045.1 Pseudotsuga menziesii | reverse complement strand
TTTATGGTTTCCCCTCCTAAAATATTTGTGTCTCTTGTCTCTTGTGATGTGCTTATGTGATTGATGTACTTGTTATTCTCTCAGTGAAAAGATCTTATCATAATGCTAACTTAAATGATGAAAAACTGACACTAGGAGCTTTCTTCAATCCATACAATTCTTTCATCAATATGTACACTTTATAATTTTTTCCTAGAAATTCATATCCTTATGGTTGTTCCACATACACTTCCTCCTCTAAATTTCCATTTAAAATTGCATACTTAACATCCATTTGATAACCAAGCAATTTGTTGTGCGCATCTATGGCCAAAATGTGTTCTAACTATGTCCATTGATGCAACAGGCGCATGTTTCATTAAAATATATGTTGGGTTGTTGTGTGAACCCTCTTGCAACTAAATTTTCCATATTCATATTTCTTGGTTTTATAAATCCATTTGACACTTATCGCATACTTGTCTTTAGGAACATCTACGAGCTTCCATGCCCGATTCTTCTCAACACTTTATATTTCTTCATCCATGTCTTGTTCCCATACATCATATTTGACAACATCTTCAAAAGTTAGAGGATAATCAATTTGAGAAAACAATGCAAATAATGAGAATGAATTTTTTGTATCAACATCACATATTTTGTGTAAACTTCTTGTTTTTCTAGCATTAAGCTTGCTAATGTTGGGTCTGGTGATGGATAACTCCTTGGGATATTTGTTGGACATTGTTCCACTCTTGATGTGCTTGTTGGTGTAACTTGATCTGCGACTTGTGGCACAAATACTTGTGTTGTGGCATTTCCCACATTCCTGGGAGTGGTCAGAACTGTGACATTTTGGTTTGCAAGTGGTGTTTGTACCACTTATTCTATCATATCATCATGTACGATGGGATCTATAATTTTTACATTATTTTCTATAGTTCCATCCCATGGTTCATTTTCAACAAATTGTACATCACATCTGATTATAACTTTCTTTGTGATAGGTTCATACAATTTATATGGTTTTGTGTCTTTAGAGTACCGAAAAAAGTACATTTTTTATCCTTACTATTTAATTTCTTCCTCAATTCCTTTGGACTATGTGCATATGCAACACAACAAGAAAATTTTAAATGAGAAACACTATGTTTCATACCTATACAGGCTTCTTGAGGAATTATATTCATCAAAATCTTAATTGGAAACCGGTTCCTGAAGTATACAATAGTTTCTACTACCTTATCCAAATATTTATTTGGAAAATGCTTGGATTCCATCATATTGCATGCCATCTCCATAATTCTTCGGTTCTTTGTTTCTGCAACACCATTTTGCTGAGGTTTATACCTCGTAGTGAAATTCTTGTGTATGCCATGGATCTTGCAAAAATTTAGAAAATCATTTGAGACATATTCACTTCCTCTATCTGTCCTTAAGACTTTGATGTAATATCCACTTTGTTTCTCCACAAGTGCCTTGAATTGCTAAAAGTATCCAAATGCATCATATTTGTGTTTTAGAAAATAAACCCAAGTTTTTCTTGTGAAATAATTAATAAATGTAAGAATATAATTGCACCCTCCTACGGATGGATGGAGTTTGCATTGGCCCACAAATATCAGAGTGCACAATTTAAAGTGGTTTATATGCTCTATATGAATTTCCAATTGGAAAATTCTCTCTATGTTGCTTGCAAAAAATGAATATTTCATAAATTGTCTCTGATTTTTCAATCAATGGAAATTCTTTTGCCACATTTCTCATGTGGAGTAGATTCATCCCTCCAAACTTAAAATGTCCAATTCTGAATTTCCACAGCTAGGATTCATCCTGTACCTCTAATTGAAATGATGCTTGAATTTCTTTACTCCTATCTTTTTCTTCCTTGGCACAATCAATGTCTTCTTCTTTGCTTTCTAACTTGAATGCATCTCATATATCTCCATTATTTTCTTCATGATCAACTTGAGTTTTCTTTCCATTCATATTAGGCCTTATCCTCAAAGGAAACAAGTGATTGTTTGTCATTTGCATCTTAGCAATGAGCTGCTTTCTTGAATGTATATCCATAATCACACAATGATCATATTCCAAACCCCCCTTTATGAATGAACGTGATCAAATATTGGTCAACAAGGTGAATCCCCCATGATTAATATATACCCAAATCATAAATAAAACTAAAGTTAAACCCAACGCCAACATGAAAAAAACAAATAGTAAACACTACAAGATTAACTTTGCAAAACCATATATTGTTCATACAAAATCACAATGGGATGAACATCCAATCCCATAGCTAATATATTACGTAAATGGCACCCTCGGGCCATTGGAAGCTCCTTGATATTTTAGAAAACCCTTAAGGATAATTTTCATGACAATCTGTGCTTACAGGAAAGAAGTCCTCAAGCTTAAAAAATGAAATAACTTCCCAGAACCCAACGAAACTCTGTGTAACATGTTCAAGGATTAGACACTGCAGCATGCTACGAAACTCTGTGTAACATGTTCAAGGATTAGAAACTGCAGCATGCTACCATGGAGTAGAGAGTCAAGGATGGAGGCTTACCCGATAAAAATATTACATCCTTCGTCGATTAAGCTACCTTTGTGGCCATTGAAAAGGGTGTTTACCTACAGTAGAAAATATAAGCGAGTTAGCACATGAATAATGTAAAACAAGAGACACAAATAAACTAGAAATCAATCAGATAAAAAGCAAGTATTAAATATTACCATTTAGTAATTCTTTGATAGAGCGTTGGGCGTCCACGAAGTACCAGAGAAATCCCAATACTGAAGACTTATAAATAATGTAATGTAAATGTCATCTTTTACAAGCAGAGAAGGAATATAAACACGCTATGAAAGGTACACACCACGAATTAAGTTGATAAGAAAGAACCAAGAATCCACCATAGACGAGCAGAGTAGAGCTAAAAACGTCAAAAAAAATAAAAGGAACCACCGAGACACTTCTTGCTTGGGTAAAATCCCTCTTCACGTTAAATTCGAGATAAATACAGTTCATTTATGGGGAAAACACCAGGTGGAAAACTTATACATGGATGATCACACCCCAAGTATCAGTGTTATCTAGCATTATTAAATGCCAATGTTTGAGCTTATGTGTTAAGTTCAAGGACAAGATTTGATCCCAACTCCAATAAGATGTAAGTTTCTAGGAAAATGCCTTGTTGATAGAACATATTGGAACATGAAATAAATGATCAAATCTTTGTAATCATTGACTTTATCATGAGATGATTTAGTTTAAAAGAGTATGAATGAATGTGCTACACATAAAAGGAAGAAACACATAAAAAAAGCATGTATCATCAAAACACACGAACTACTTGATAACGAAGTTCGTATCACAAAAATTACGTCTCGAGGCCTGCTCTTCCATGAAGAAGGTATTTTTTTTTAAATCTCATCAAAAATATCAATTTACATGAAAAATATACCTTTATATCTCAAATTATGGAAATGACCTGCAAATGGGCTACTCAAAACAAAAAATCGACTACAACACTGCGCTAAAAACGCTCAAAAGTTGAGGAATGACATCTATTTGGTGTTGTTGAAAATTCACCCCTAAAAAAATTCCAATCACCCTCCAAGTGACACGTGGCAGGATGTACACTATACGGATCCATATAGTGTATGGACCGCAAAATCATGCCTCGACCTCGGTATGCTTGCCATCCTTTTCCCCCCTAAGCCCATGCTTAGTGCTCCTCTTTTGGCATTCTTGGCCGCGTGGTCCTTCCCTCTGCCACTAAAAATGATTAGTTTAAATAGATGAGGAGGGGATCTAAACAAGACACACAGGCGCAGTGTACTGGTACGTTGTTGTTGTGTTACTCGGGAGACATACTGTCAATTCCTATGGACTTCCCTTCTTTGGCACTATTTGTTATGTGGCTTTTTTTTTTTTGTTTAAACATATAGTATATTATGTGGTTATGTGGATTTTTTTGTATTGTTTAAACATATCGTATATTATGTGGTTGTTTGGAGATCTGCCAACTATGTAATAAACAACGTTTATGGGTTCAAGTTTCATGGAGATATATTTATTTGTTATGTGGCTGTTGTTTATGGGTTCAAGTTTTATGGAGATATATTTATTTGTTATGTGGCTTTTTTTTGTATGGTTTAAACATATCATATGTTATTTGGTTGTTTTGGCGCTATTTGTTAAGTGGTTTTTTTTGTATTGTTTAAACATATCGTATATTATGTGGTTATGTGGCTTTTTTTTGTATTGTTTAAACATATCGTATATTATGTGGTTGTTTGGAGATCTGCCAACTATGTAATAAACAACGTTTATGGGTTCAAGTTTCATGGAGATATATTTATTTGTTATGTGGCTGTTGTTTATGGGTTCAAGTTTCATGGAGATATATTTATTTGTTATGTGGCTGTTGTTTATGGGTTCAAGTTTTATGGAGATATATTTATTTGTTATGTGGCTTTTTTTGTATGGTTTAAACATATCATATGTTATTTGGTTGTTTGGAGATCTGCCAACTATATGATAAACATTGTTTATGGGTTCAAGTTTCATAGAGATATATTCATACCTTAACCAATTTTTTACTGTCCCTAGAGTTCCACGTTTCACCCCTTTTTTTACTGTCCCTAGAGTTCCACATTTCCCCCCATGATTGGATCGCGTTTTACGTAGGGATTGGGTTGCGTTTCACGTAGGGATTGGTCCACCTACATGCCACATAATAATCTAATCAACTTCCATGTAGATGTTCCATGTCGTTCGACCGTATCACATGGCACCTTGTGGGGATTTCATGTCACTGGACGCACACCTATATAGATTCCATGTGTAACCCTTCTAATGGTGCCATATGGCATCTGTTTTGCCAAAATATGTGCAAGAAATGTTCTTTCGCTAAAAATTCATAACATCATAAATTTTCCATATGGAGTTTGTTTTGAGGGAAGCAAACACCATTGGAATTGGATCGATGAGCTATACTCATATACACTAGGAGTTCCACGTTTCACCCCATGATTAGGCTGTGTTTCACGCAGGGATTGTCCACCTACATGCCACATAATAATCCAATCAACTTCCATGTAGATGCTCCATGCCGTCCTACCGTATCACATGGCACCTTGTGGGGGGGTTTCATGTTAGTGTATGCACACCTATATAGATTCCATGTGTAACCCTTGTAATGGTGCCATATGGCATCCGTTTTGCCAAAATATGTGCAAGAAATGTTGTTTTGCTAAAAATTCATAACATCGTAACTTTTCCATATGGAGTCCATTTTGAGGGAAGCAAACACCATTGGAATTGGATCGATGAGCTATACTCATATACACTAGTTTCATTGTGTTTTGCAGAGTTTGAAATTTTACCCATTTGAAGATCCTCATGGATCATAACTCCACATAGAGAGGCTTTTGGCATCTAAAAGCTTCATCAATTAATAGATAAGTGAGGAGAGGGGATTCCTCCATAACCTTCCCCTTCTCGATCCACCCAACTTTGCAATTTTCCTGGAGTGCTTTGTGTACTTGTTGGATCTTCTCAATGAAATGGACCACTTTTGACATAATCAATCCCCCTTCAAAATCCGGCAAGAAATTATCCCAAGAACGAGAGAAAATGGGAAATGATTCGTGGAGCACTAATTTTCTATTAGTGGGATTACAAAAGCACATTACACACCCCTTTACATTCATTATTCTTTTCCAATACCACTGTACTACAATCCCAAAATACCCAATTACGTGAGAATTATATACTTGTACAAGATCAAAGGGAATAATACAAAGAATACCCAAGAGGTAGAGTAGCTTCTCCTACAAACCAAATTTATTTACCTTGGATGGTTATTGAATATATGATAAGGATGATGTTGTGGCTAGGCTATTCTTCTCTTTAAAGACATTCAAATTTTTTCATTGATTTACTACCCATTGAGATCCTTGTCCCATTTCAAGTGCTTCATTCAGAGAACAAGGATCGAAAGCATCATTGGACTTCTGAGGATCTTTTATTTCTATAACTGTAAACATAAGGTTGTTGTTGTCATTCACAAATCTTTTCATTGAAGCTTTAGTGAAAAGTGATGAGATATCCTTCATGCCATGAGATCTCACAATGTATTCCATCCCATATTTTATGAGATGGTATTTTTTCTCATGGCTAAAGAAGAATTATTTTTTATCATAAAGGTAAGGACCTCCCAAAACTATACCAAAAATGTTAGGAGGTACACCATCTAACTCAACCTCATCAATCATTTTTTATGCAACAACGAATCTGACCCTACATTTCTTTGGTGACATTAAGCTTGGAATTACCACACACCCAACCAAGAGGATAGGGATTGGGATGAGGGTTGGTCTCTAAGCCCAATTGCTTAACAACTGATTGTAAAATTAATCTAACTTGAGAGCCTGAATCAAAAATAGTTTCTATCTTTGTATGTTTTTCAACAACTATTATATGAAACAATTCACTTCTTCTTTTATCAATATCATGAGATGCATTAAAGGAACTTGAACTAGCGTGAAAGGAATGATTACCATGTAGATCAACCAATATGGTGAGCTGTTGTTACCTGAATCAGATCCCAAGTCCTGCTGCACTGTAGCAACATTCTTCTTCCTACCTTTTCCACCATATTTCTTAGTCCTCAACACTAGCTGTAGATTCCAACAATGCTCTTCATCATGTCCATCCTTTTTCACAATTTGTACAATGGAGTGCTTTCTTCTCATCCTTCTTTGTGGTACTTGTCCTCTTATATTTTCCTTTTCCTTTAAAATGGAATTATCCATGCTTGGATGGATCCTCATCTTGAGCATGCTTCCCTTTGCATTCAACGTGAATACCTTTCAAACTAGACTCATCCAAATTAGTAGGATTCAATGACAACAATGTGTCATGAATGTAATTGGGAAGTGCATCAATATACTTCATCATAGTTTTTGAAGAATTTAAAGGAATGTTTAATTCAAGAGATTTATTCCTAAACTCTTTTGTTAAAACTTGTACATTTTGAACTTTATTCAGTCTTAAATTATACCATTCCATCATGGATTTCTGGACATAGCTTAATGGATAAAATTTCTTTCTCAAAGAAGAAGTGAACTCAAACCAATATTAAAGGAGATTGATATTCTATTTGGTTCCTTCCTGCAACTTTCTCTCCAACCAAATGAGAGCAATGCATGACAAACAAAGAGATTCTAGTTCTACCTTCACCACTTCTTCCTCGATATATTGAACTTGGAAATACACTGAACAATCTTCCGGATCCAATTATTCAACTTCTTCACATTCAATTCTCTTTTGAACATCGATAAGTCGAACTTCACATCCAAATTTAGCAATGGATTCTCACAATCCCCTTTTAAATGAAAAATGGATTGGTGAGAGGAAAATGAAGAAGAAGAAATCGTACTAGAGGAAGGATATGGAGGCTTAGGAGGCCCTTCTCCATATTCTTCATTTACTGAAGTTGCATCCTCTTTTTTTTTCTTTCTTCTTGTTTTTGTCTTTCTTGGTAACCCTCTCTTGATAATATGCAAACAATGGCTCCACATGATCTTTCATATGATAAAAGCCCTTGTGGAAATATTTTTCAATCTCGATGTAGAAAGCTTCTTCCTCTACCATCCTTTTCATCCGTCCTACATGGCCAATTTCAGGATCATAAGGTACTAGTTCACCTTCTCCTTTCTTGACTTTTCCCTTGGTTAACATTCATACTCACAAATAAAAAGTCACATATATCCCTGCTATGATACCATGTGATCAGGATATTTGTAATCATTAACTTATCATTGGATGATTTAGTTTAAAAGAGCCCGAATGAATGAAATTGCACATAAAAGGAGGAAACACATAGAAGAGGCGTGCAACATCAAAACAAAAGATCCTCATGATAATAAATTTTATCCCACTTGAACTACATCGTCAGGCATACTCTTCAATGGGGAGGATGCTTATTTTAAATATCGGCAAAATGTCAATTTACATGGAAAATATGGCTTTATATTTCAAATTATGGAAGTGACCTACAAATGGGCTACTTAGAACAAAAAATGGACTGAAACACTACATTCAGAAGTATCATAGGTTAGGAATGACTTAAAACACTCTAAACTTTAGTTTTGTTGAAAATTCACCCCTTAGAAAATCCCAATCATCCTCCAAGTGATGCATGAAAGGATGTACACTATATGGATATATAAAATGTACAAATCTTGAAAATCATGCCTTGACCTTGGTATGCATGTCGGCATCTTGGATCCTCGGGCTGTGCTTAGTCTTCCTCCTTCAGTGTTCTCAACCGCGTGGTCCTTCCCCTAGGCAACAGAAAATGACCAGTTTAAATAGATGGGGTTGGGGGTCTATGCAAGACCTACAACCATGGAGTACTGGTTGGTCATTGTGGTGTTACTTGAGAGACTCAGGGTCAATTCCCATGGCCTTCCCTTCTTGGCGTTATGTATTAAGTGGCTTGTTTTGTATGGTTTAAACATAGCATATATTATGTGATTGTTTGGGCTTCCACTAATTGTGTGCTATAATTGAGGGTCATACCAACCCCTTTGCAGTTGTTGGTTGGCCCCCTTTACTCCAAAACTCCTACTATCACCTATTTAAATAATATACATGCCAAGTATGATTTAAGTCCTATAATTAGCAGAGTATGTAAGGTTGTTAGTTGGATAAAAGGTGATTACATTTTTTAATTTCACGAAAAATATTCAGATCATAACCATTTTTTTACCATCCCCAAAGTTCCACATGTTTCGTCATGATTGGGACTTGTGTCACGTAGTATTGGTCATCATGTATGCCACATAATCATTCAGTTAGCTTCCATGTAAATTGATGCAGCCATTAAGATTTGATTCAATTCATAAGATATAAAAACCATGCAAATACGTGAGAGTGGAAAAATAACTATCTTTTATTCATTCTCCATCCTAACTATTACAATTGAAGGTCCAACCCTTTATAACTACTATCTGAGATCTTCAAAAATTGGTAATTTTAGAAAATTCTCGCATGGATATTAAACTAAACACCAGATATAAGCTAACTACAGAGATACTAGTTGTCAACTCATTTTTATAATTAGGTTTATAAACTAAGAGATAATTGTTAATTATAAATTAAAAAAATCCCACAAAAGACTAAAACCTCAATTTGAGGCCTTATATGAAGTAATTTGGCCTCATAAATGTGTGACAAAAAATCTGATCAGAAGGGTCTGATTGGCCACTGCATTGAGCATCGAAACAAAACTTTTGTTAAATTTGATCCCAAATAGATAAGCGACTCAAAAGTTATGACCCTCGGAAATCCCTGCATTTATTATATTTTACTTTATTTTTCTCTTTTTTTCAGCCTTTAGAAATCACTACATCATTCTCCTCTGGTTGAAACGAACACAACTCTTGCAATTTGTTTTCTTCAAATTGTTACCAGTTAACATAATCTAGATTCAGTAAGTCCCCCTCTATAATCCATGTACTCTCTATTGGTGCTAATCCTTACCACTAGCCTTATATATTGGTCTTATTGACCTTTCTGAGTATGAAGGGTCTCCTTATTTAAGATATGAGCAATCTTTTCCTTATTCTTTCTCAGAATAGCTTGTTTCCAATCCACCCCTTCCTCATTGTCCCCATGGAATATAAATAAGTTAGAAACATTAAACAAAGGGGAAATATCAAGATTAGCAGGTAAATCAACATTGTAAGAATTGTGATTAATTTTCCTCAGAATCTTGCAAGGACTAATTTTCTTACACTTCAGGTTCCTCTAGGAAACCTCTCTTTTTGTAAATAAACCATCACCAAATCAACTTCATTGAATAACTGGTGTCGTCGATGAGCAAATTTTATAATTTTGTTATCTTCATTACTGGCTTGCAGCTTATGTCTCACTTTTTCTTGCAACTATTGAATTTGTCCTGCAAATGCTTCCCCATCATAACTGATTCTATCCCCAAGCGATAGCTGTACCAAATGTAGTACACCCATAGGATTTCTACCATAAACAACCTGAAATGGATATTTAAATATATATCTATTTACTGAATTATTAGAGGCAAATTATGCTTGATGTAAATCCAAATCCCACTGCTTGGGCTTCTCTCCGCCAATGCCCCATAACAGGTTTCCCAAACTTTGATTTACTACTTCAGTTTTCCCATCTGTTTGGGGGTGATAGGCACTACTGAACTGTAATTTAGTCCCTATTTTTTTCCATAAAGTCCTCCAAAAATGACTCAAAAACCAAGTATCTCTATCAGAGGTAATAGTTTTTGGAACAGCATGCAATCTAACAATTTCAGAAAGAAAAAAAAACAACCATGCCACCTTTGATGCATCATTAGTTTTCTTACAAGTAATGAAATGAACCATTTTTAAGAACCTATCAACAACTACAAAAATAAAGTCTTTACGGTGTTGTTTGTTTGGGATCCCCAACACAAACTCCATGCTAAGACCTATCCATGGATCTGAGGGAACTTGTAATGGGATTTACAACCCTATATTTGTTTTAGTGTCCTTTATCCATTTGAAAAATCCTACATCATGCCACATACCTAGTTTAATATTTTCTCATCTTCGACTAGTAATACTTATCGTCGACTAAGGATAGCTTCTTATCCTTCCCAAAATGTCTTGCCAAGCCACTACTATGAAATTCTCTGATAATATTTTCTCTCATAAAACCAATTTGAATACATAGTTATTTTCCTTTGAAGAGGTAATCATCTTGCATAAAATATTCACTCTAGATAAGATCCATGTTCCCAACAGCTAGATTCTTCAACTGTTCCATAATCTCCCGAAAATCGTTATTTGTTACATAGAGATCCTTCAATACAACAAACCCATTTACTTGATTTTCCATGGTGGTCAAAAGAATAGTGTTCCGACTCAAATAATATGCAACCTGATTTTGCTTTCCTGATTCGTACTGCAGAACAAAGTTGTATCCTTATAAAAAGGAAACCCATTTTGTGTTCATACTGTTTAATTTCTTTTCGGTATTTACATATTTTAAAGCAATGTGATCAATAAATAACACAAAATATTTTGGCACTAAATAATTCCTCCAATGTCACTATGCTTGCACAATTGCATAAAATTCTACATCATATGTGGAGTAGTTCTTTCCTACATCATTTAATTTTTCACTTAAAAATGCAATTGGTTTACCTGCATGGCTAAGTATAGATCCAATGCCTACATGTGAGGCATCACAGTCTACCTCAAACACTTTATCAAAATATGGTAAGGATAATATAGGTGCCTCAGTTGCCCTTTTCTTTAGAATCTTAAAGCTTTACTCGTCTTCATTGGTCCACTTGAATGATGTTCCTTTGGTGCAATCTATTATGGGTGCTACAATACTACTAAAATTTTGAATAAATTTTCTGTAAGAGGTGGCTATCCCATGAAAACTTCTTACCTCTTATGCTCCTAGGACTAGGCCACTCCAAAATTGCTCTAGCCTTCTCTGAATCAATATTGGCTCCTTCTACTGAGATGAAAAAACCCAAAAATACCAAACTTTCTTGCAAGAACCTACATTTCTTCAAGTTTTCATAAAGATAATGTTTTCTCAACGTATCCAATATAATATTTAAATGTTCCAAGTCATCTTCTTTGTTTTTACTGAAAACTAGAATGTCATCAAAATAAATGACACCAAACTTACCAATGTAAGTTCGAAGCACAATAGTCATCAACTGCATGAAGGTATTAGGTGCACTGGACAACCCAAATGGCATCACCATCCATTCATATAGTCCATCCCTTTTATTCAAGGAAGTTTTTCATTCATTGCCTTTGCAAATTCGGATCTCGTGGTATCCACTTTGCAAATCAATTTTACTGAAATATTTATCTTTGGATAGTACATCCATCATGTCGTCCAAGCGTGGTATAGGAAACCATTATTTGATGGTAATTTTATTGATTGCTCTACCGACATATACTTATTGTTGAATGTATGGCTGCAAGATAATGGTTTATCCCACCAACATAATTTTTCAACAATTGGATGGATGTTACTAAAGGTATTGTAAATCCTATTTACATAATCTGTTGCAAACAATGTATTATTTTATTAATTATTACTAATTAATGTAATATTATTTTCATAGTCTTAGTATAGAAATTTTCAATTATTACTATCTTAGTAAATGTGGTTAGTTAAATTATTACTATATTAGATAATGAAGTTTATCTAACATAATTGTTTGTAAATAGTTTTATAATATAAGTTTTTTAACTTATGTGGCTTTTATAAAATATTATTTAGTGAACATAGCTATTTTCTAAAATTATCCTATAACATTGTTTATGTTTTCTCCATTTATTGAACATGGCTATTTTTTCCCATGATCGAATAATACATAGAATTATTAGTCCAATCTATATGGTCTATTAGTATATAAATCCCCCTTTTGCAAACTTTTTAATTCATATAAAACAATATTTGAACTATTTATTTTTAAAATAGTTAAACAATTTTATTTTGATTTCTTGGAATTCTTGATGTGAATGACAAGTCCACTTGGTACCAAATACTTTTTTAACTAATTTGTATCTATAATATAAAATAATAAAAGATTCATTTCATAATCAACATTTCCTCTCAACAAAACTTTTGCAATAATTTATCAACAATAAAACTTTGTGTTAATGCTCCTCTAACTAATCAATTACTGGAAAGCTATTGATGGCCATGATTATTGATCCTAAGTATTGATCATAAATATGTTAGGTGTTAATTTGATTTCACATTAAGGTCAAAGGATATGTCAACTCTATTGATTAAGCAGATATGGTTAAATGAGCAAACCTAACAACAACAAAACAACGATAGTAGGAAGGGAGTATGTCACACACCTATAAAATCCATAAATTAAAAAAAATAATTTATTTACTCTATTATTCATTAAGTTGTCGCAACATCTTATATGTGTCGTCACATGTATTTACCTGTTTAATTTAACTTGCATTGATTCTATGTTTGATGGCGGGTTTATGCCACTTGGGGCGTCCCCTCTTAATTACGACGACCTTAACAAAATCTTGCCAAGGTGATGTGTTTAGTCCTTTCAAGATTGTTTTTAAAGTGTGGTTTTCTTAGGACCTAAGAATAAAAACTAAGGATTGTCCTAGTTACTCTTCATTAATAAACCTACCTTCATAAAACAAGATGGAAAAAGGGGTATATTAAAAAGATTTGATTAAAGGTTAGAATGTTGGAAGCATAGCGCATGACTAGGTTAAAATGTTTGATTAAATGTTTGGAATATGTTTATAATAATCACCACAGTCATGACCCTAGCCATGGCCATACATAAAGTTAGGTTCTATGTTATAAGGTTTGGTTTGCAATTAAATAATGGGAGGTACAAGGGAACACACATGCATGTGTTATTAATGTAAGCCATAAATATTTTAAATCTTAGTCCTGGCTCCGAGTTGACAATACAACCAAGTGAGTTTAATGGTAGAGCTTATTGAGATGTGTTGTGTCCCGAGGGTAATCTTGGCTCTCCACTTGTCCATATATTAAGCTAGGGTTTCGCATAGGGAGTTAGTGTGGATTTTATGGTGTCTTACGGGTTATTTGCATTCATTTGGTTTGTAATGATGTTCTTATGGAAGAAAAAATACTCAACCATTCATGGATGCACTCCACAGTCTTGCCTTGGCTTTTTGCGATCTGTTAAAGAACAAAAATTCTCCAGTATGTACCTGAGTTTTGTTTTAGAGGTTTTTATCAACGACTTATGAAAATATGGCTGCCATTACCACACTGGCAAGCTTTCCTCATTGTGGGGTTATGAATGGAAGGCCATTCATCTTATTGGTGTTTGTAGATGCTTTGCAGTGTGCCATGATTTAAGCAAGTAAGGAGAAATACTTCTCCAAAAAATTATGTGAACAAAAGAAATTAGACTTAAAATTTTTTTAATGGTCATTACAAGTTTAACATATGGTTTTTATGTTTTGTGTACAAGGAGAGGAGAAGAAAAAGGGGAAACCCAGTAGGAGCTGACCCCTTACCCTTTACATGTTCATAAAGGGTAATTTTATCCTTCTTCCTGCAATATTTGATCAAATAATTCAAGTATAAAAATAAATTTAGTTTAAAAATTGTTAACTGGTTGACAGGTGAAGGAAGAGAAAGTGTAGAGGTTTTCATGTAAAGATTCACAACTTGGTTTTTTTCTCCTTTGAAGAGGGTTATAGTTTCTACAAGGCACTAAACAAAGGTTGATGGTGAGTGCAGGTCACTAAATCATAGCCTAGCAAGAGTGGCGACAGGGTCACCTCCTCTCAAGCCCCCTTATTCCATGCCAAAAGTGAGGAAATTCCTCTAACTATGTTTATGTCGATATAATTCAGTCGTTAACTTTGTTACTAGAAACCATATTAAGGCTCCTTAGTTAGTTGTTGTGCATGTATCCATCGGCGTGGTTGTGCTTGGTCTTCACCAGTGGATCCGCCAACAACCAATTGGTAAGTTTCAAGTTACAATGGTTTCCCCACTAGGTTCGAATCCTACTAGTAGATAGGGATTTCACATCTACTGCAAATATAAGTTAAATTATTTTGTTTAAACCGATATGGGTTTGTAATTAGATATTTTAACAAAAAGGCTTCGCATCCATTCATGTTTAAAAGTCTTTGATTTCCCATCCTATTCGTATGTATATTACGTTATTTCTTTTATTTCTCTATACGATGGATGCCAATAGATGGGATTACAACCACAATAATATTGATATATGGAAAAATCGGTTAAATCTAATTGTAAAAGAAAATTGTTTTAGCATGTTAAAGGAAAAAACTGGATTTATATTTAGATTTTGCGATCATGTTTATTTGTTTAAATGGTCGATCTGTCCTCAAGCATGGAATTTGGACTTGAGAGGATACTTGTTTGTATTGTGTTTATTACATTGAAACAAGACTACTCCACTCTATGAATTTACTAGATATGATTATTGTTTGAGTTATTATGCGGATCCGCGAGTTAGTCATGTATTGGTTTGTTTATAAAAGAGTATATTCTATAGATTCATGATCTAGATGCTTAATAAATGAAGAATACTTTCAGCTATGTTCTGCAAATATATGGATAATTTATACAATGCAATTCCATCTCTTTGTTTAGTGTTTATATTCTTTTATTTCTGATAGGGGTTATTCAATTTGTTGTTTACTTGGTGATTCCTTCTTTTAATATTCACTGTTAACTATCTGGCCATAACTATAGGTAATGTTAGAACATATTTTCTATTTAGAAGGATTTATAAATTAATAATGTCTAGAATAGAGATAAACTTTGTATGAAAAGCCTCTGATCTTAGGGTATACAATTAGTTTTGAAAAGGCTTAGATCTAACACACCTTTAAACTATTTTAGAAAAAAAGATGTAGACATACATTAAAATGATAACCAGATCTATGAACTGGGCATTACTCCCATTGTTTGAGTATTGGGTTGGTTGATTATGATACATTCATTCATATTATTTAGTTATAATAACATTAGATCCACTCTAATCCAGGTATGGAATCCCAAAAAATAGATTAATTGAGAATATAACTAACATAATAAGATCTGTGATTCTTTTAAATTCTCTATATAAAGAATAGCTTATACTAAATCATAACATGAAAATAGGAAAAGGTTAAGGACAATTGTATAGTATAAATCACTACAAAGAAAAATAGATTTATGATTCATATCTATACTCAGTCTATAATTTATCAATACTAAACATATAAGAAATCAGATTGGTAACCTGACACCACTATCGGGAAAACAAAACTGAAGTTATTGTTCCTCCCAACCAACTCCTAAAGTAGCTAAGTCTTACTTGCTCCAGAACCCACGACCCTATTTTCTAAACCACAAGGACAAAATCTAATCAATGCTCCATCTCTTGCATCAATAGATCAATTCCCCATCCATTGCTAACCTCCTTCTTTCTTGATGTACATACTACTCTATAGTATTTTTCCTAGTACTTGGCCACTTATGAGCCTCCTTCTCTTTAGCACTCCATAAGGACTCTTGACCTGATTTTTTGGTAGATGCCTCTTACATCACTTGAGTTCTCACTCAACATCTTTTTCCACTTGTCTTTTCCCCTCGTGGGTCAGCAAACACTCTTTCAACAACTACTTCAGTTTTGATTCCTCTCCGTATTTTAATTATTTAAATAAAATAATCCATTTTCACTTTCTTGTCAAAATAATTTTAAAAAAATATTTCAAGTAATAATATATTACATTTATTTGGTGTGTTACATACATCTCCCCTTAAAGCATAACACCGTCCTTAGTGTTATTATTTTTATGTCTTCATTCTTCCATTATTTCATCTTAAAATAGAATTGCATATTGCTCTCCTATTCCCAAGTGGATTCCTTTGGGGTAAGGTGTTTCCATTCAACCATGACTTGTTCGATGGTACGGTTCGAGAGTAAAAGTACTCTCTTGTCGAGAATATGCTCTGGTTCCACCGAAAACTCTCCTTCGGATTCCACCTGTATAATATTATTGTCAATCACATGAGTAGCATCATGAATGCATTTCCTTAGAATGGAAACATTAAAAAAAATTATGTATTTTTATTGTAGGTAGTAATGCTAACTAATATGCTACCGGTACAACTTTTACCGAAATTTCAAACGACCCACAATACCTACGTGCCAATTTTGAGTATCTTCCCTCAGTTTGTCCATCAGTTTAAGGATGATATGCAATGTTGAAATTTAATTGTGTGCCTAGTCCTTTAAATTAGGCTTTCCAAAAATTTCTAGTAAATTTTACATCTCTATCCAAGATTACTACTTTAGGTACATCGTGCAACCTGAAGATTTCTTTCATAAAAATATCAGCAATGTTAACAACCTTATAAGTATATTTTAAGGGAATAAAGTGAACTTCTTTACTTAATTTATCCACTATGACCATGATTGAGTCATGTTGTTTAACATTCTTAAGTAAACCTGTTATGAAATCTAAGTTGATCACTTCCCATTTCCATTTTAGAATGAGTAATGGCTGCAATAATCCTGCTGGATGTTGGTGTTCATCTTTTACGTGTTGACATTCAATGCATCGTGCTAAATATTTTGCTTCTTCTTTCTTCATAATAGGCCAGAACAAATATTTTCTTGTCATAGTGATCATTTTCTGATATCCTGGGTGTCCTGAATAAGGCTGTTTACATAATTTTTCCATACACGTTGCTTTAATATCCATTGAGTTAGGTATATATAATATTCCTTTATGTAGTAATAACCCTCTTCTGTTTATACCAAGTTCTTTTTTTATTTGACTCCTTTCATTTTCAATAGTCTTTTCTTTTAGGTTTTCATATTCTTTATCAAAATTTCTTACGTTTAAAATTTTACTTTCTAAATATGATTCATAATTACGTCTTTCATATAGAAGGTCTACATGACGACTCAAAGCATCTACAACTTTATTTTATTTCCCTTTTATACATTTTATTTCAAAATCGTATTCACTTACAAATAACAACCACCCAACTTTTCTAGCATTAATATTTTGTTGATCGAACAAGTATTTTAAACTTATATTATCCGACATTAGTAATAATATTCTTCTGATGAGGTAGTGTCTCCATATCTTTAGTGCATGTATGATAGAATATAGTTCTAGGTCATGAGTAGATTAATTCTTCTTTTGTTCTTTTAACTTCCTAGACTCGTAGGCTAGGACATAATTTTCTTGAATTAGTACTCCACCTAAACCTTACTTACATGCGTCGGTGCAAATGACAAAATGTTTAAAAGGATCTACAATTGTTAAGATAGGATTATGGTTAACAAATGCTTTAATTTTTTATAACTTTCAGTACATTTTTTGCTCCAATCAAATTTCTTACATTTCTTCTATAAGAAAGTTATGGGGTTTGTTATTTTGGAAAACCCTTCAATGAATTTTTGGTAGTAGACAATAATCCTCATGAATGATCTTATATGGATTACATTCTATGGAGCTGGCCATTACGTGACAACCTTAATCTTATCAAGGTTGACTGATATTCCATCTTTAGACACCACATCTCCTAGATACTGAGTTATGTCTTTAAAGAAGTTGCGCTTGTTGAACTTATAGAACAATTGTTGTTCAATTAACACTTGCAAAATTATTTTTGAATGGTTTTCATGCTCTTGTTTATTTTTAGAGTAGACCAATATGTGATCAATAAATACGACTACAAATTTATCTAGGTAGTTTCTTAAAATACTATTCATTAAACACATAAAAGTTGTTGGGGCGTTTGTCAATCCAAAGGGAATTACACCAAACTCATAATGACCGTATATGGTTCTATAAGAACTTTTAAATATGTCTTCGTCTTTGATCTGTACACGATGGTATCTAGATATTAAATCTATTTTTGGAAAGATGGCTTTCCCTCAAAATTGATCGAATAGATTGTCAATCTTGGACAAAGCATATCGATTTTTAATAGTCATTTTATTTAATTGATGATATTTTGTACACATTCTTAAAGCGCCATCTTTTTTCTTCACAAATAAAACCGATGCTCCCAAGGGGAAACACTAGGTTGAATGTATTTTTATCAATTAGTTACTTCAATTGTGATTTTAGTTCAGTAATCTCTAGTATATTCATTCGATATGGAGATTTTGATGTTGGTACCGTTCCCATACCAAATCGATTGTAAATTCTATATTCCTCTTCAAAGATATCCCGGGAACTTGTTCTAGAAATATTTCCTTAAAATCTTTTAAAATTGGTATATACTCTATTTCAAGTTGATTATCATTCTCTTTGTTTTCCATTACACAGACTGCAAAAACTTTGCATCCCTTGCGTACAGACCTTTTCATATGTAAGGCAAATATCTCTCATATGGCAACCTTTCTAGGAATTCCTTTTAAAATAATGGTATTACCTTTATCATATAAACACATGAAAGTTTTATCATAGCAGTTTAACATAGCTATATGTTTTTCTAACTAGTCAATTCCTATCAGCAAATCATACAATCCTAATAGTAAGATATTTAAGTCAGCATGTGTATCCAATTCATTCATAATAAATTCATAGTTTTTCGCGTAACTAGTGACATTCGATTTTTGTGCTTGTAGCAATTTGTACCAATAAATATTTTTCAAACTTATCTTGTTGTAATTTATATAATTCTACAATTCTAGGTGATACATAACTTAGACTCGCACCTAGATAAATCAATATCGAAATGGTTTTGTTTTTTATCATACCTTCAATTTTGACCATTGATCTTTGATGGTTTGCTTGTTGATTCTCCAATGTTGCACTGATTCTTGGCATGCTTCTTGGCATATCCCCAACTTTAGTATCTTATTGAATTAAGTAAACATTATTAAAAAAAAATTCATATGGGATAATGTTTAAAGTAATGTGGCTAACCACATTCCCAAAATTTTAGTGCTTCCCTCTATGCAATATTTTATTAAAGAGAGTGGGTGGTTCCCTCTCTTTTGTTGTAGGATTCAATGGCTTAAAGATTTTATAATTATTTCCATGATATTTTTGGTAATTATTCCTAGTCACTCTTATAAAACTTACTATTTTTTTTCTGATCAAAGTTGTCAAATCTTTTAGTTTTCTAGTTAGATATGTTTTCCCTTTTATTCTTATTCTAATCGTAGTAGAATTTATCTTTTCTCATTTCCTCTTACAAAGTATTTGTATCATCATACTCAATCCTCTCTTTGAACATAAGAGGTAAACAAATGAGAAATATTTTTATTTTTGGTTTTTTGTCAATGATAAAAGGCACATAACAAAGTAAACTTAAGAATTTAGTGCAGAGTTCCTTCATAGTCATGGAACCTAATCTTAACTCATAAAATTCTTTATCTTTTTCTTCGTAATATTGTTCTGAGAGATGCTTTCGTTTAAAATGTTTATTGAAGGTTTTACATGTTACATAACGTTCTTTTATTCATTTTACTTTATTTATGTCTTGCTACTTGATATATGTTTTTCTTGTCAAGTTATAGATGGCCATTTTTTCTTTTAATTTTTCATAATAGTTAAGATATGAAAATATTTCTGCATTCCATATTTCTTCAAAAAAACAGAGAAAGTGGAGAGGTTTTAGATCTACTTGCTTCCCCTTTTCCATCGAAATGTGGTTTCGAGTAAAAATTTGCAACTTAGATTTTTTCTCCTTTGAAAAGGGTTATAGTTTTGACAAGGCACTAAACAAAGTTTATTGGCTAGTGCAGGTCTCTAAATCATGGCCTAGCAAGAGTGATGATGGGGTCGACTCCTCTTAGGACCCCTTATTCCCTGCCAAAGGTGGGGAAATTCCTCTAAATCTGTTTAAGTCGAAATAATGCAGTCATTAACGTTGTTACTATAAATCATATTAATGTTCCCCAGTTGTTTGTTGTGCATGTAGGCATCGGCTTTGTTATGCTTGGCCTTTACCATTGGATCTGTAACCCACCTAGAACTGAAAAATAAATATTTTTATTTATTTGAGAAAAAATTATGTTAAAATTATTGTAAATTTTTTTTTACCAAGTGGGTTAAGGATGAATGTAATTGAATATTTATTTTATTTAAATAATTAAATGGAGAGACACCTATCCAAAGGATACTGTTGAAAGAGTGTTCACTGACCCACTAGGAGGAATGAGAAACTATAGAAGGTTGAATGATAAGTGGCAGAACTAGCATTTCACGTTCTAGTTGTTGCAAGAATCAAAATCCCTAAAATTGTGGTAATGTTCCCTAAGAGGGGGAACTAAGAAGGTGGCTCATTTAATTCCAAAGTTGACCCAAAGACCTAGGCAATCTTATAAATACCATCGAATTGAGCAGGAGGCTCACTACATTCTATTTCCAGATGAATGAACCTTGCGATTGCTACAAACTGAAAAGTCAGGAACACAAGGAATTCAATGAGGGGATAGATAAACTAAAATTATTGAGTTAAGTCTACTACTGAGTGCTAAGTTGCAAATAGTTCTTCTATGTGAGATGATTTACAACATCTTCATCATAGGGCTTCGGTGAACAGGCTCAGAGGTGATCTTGGCTATTCCAGGAGACGGTTGGGAGGAACAGTCTCCTTTGGGTGTTTGTTACCCTTCTACAATTTATCTAGGTTCTAAATTGTTTGTTATTTATCTTGATTTTATTCTATATTTGTATTTTGTTATAAAGAATGTATAACATCTACAGAGTTTAATGGTAACTGTTCTATAATGTATCTGCTCTGAAAAGAAAAGTTGTAGTTACTTTCTTATGATATTATAATCAGTTTCAAATGTTCATTACTCTAATTATATTAAGATTCATTATTACAGTCATAAAATGACTATATGCAATACACCTCTATTCAGCTAGAACTAGTTACAATACATCTAATTTATTTCGAATAGTTGAGTTTTCAATTAAAGTTCAAATTTCCTCTCTCACATAGTATATCCGAGAGTTACTTGGGTAGTATTATATTATCATATTTTCTTATCAGTGTTAACCAAACTAGGGTTTAAAGTATTAAATTCTAAGCTCCTACAGAATTTCATTTAAGACCTTACACACTCTACACTATTTTATTAAAATATTATCTATACAAATATACATTACAGTAATAAGCAACAGTTAAACAATTATACTCGAAGTTTTCTACCACAAGAATGAATATAAGGAAGGTATTATTTCACATTACAATATTAGTATACTCTATGTAAATATATAGTATAAACCCTAATCAATGCTAATTTTAACAAATTGAAGGTTCAAAGCTATAATGCTCAACTGACAGAGGGCACACATATATTTATACTATGAATATGTTTTTACAAAAAAAATCAACAATGAACTTAAACCAAAACCAAGTCAATATATTTATATACTAAAACCTTACAGCTCAATCGGTATCACACACACACACACACACACACACACACACACACACACACACACACACACACACACATAGAGATATATAAATCTAAACATTAATCTATGACAGAGCTAGTAATATTTTGGCCTCACGACCCAAAACCCCAGTTACAACATACATTAAAACTAAACATTAAAAATAAATAATAATTAACTAAATTATCAAATCGAATCCTACCGAGGGTATTCGACTAAATCAAACAAAGGAGAAAAGATTATGCTTTTAAATCATTAAAATATTGGAACAGGAGTTCGAAATCAACAATCCATCCACTATCAATGCAAATGCCTTACGATACTAAGTAAAATCATCTCAATAGTTTTCTTGACAGAGCTATTCTCTTTGAAAATAGAATCAAAATTTAAAATATTTATAAACAGAGTAAATGGCCTCACGACCCTAGCTTCATAATTATCAAATTATTGAAATAACTAAGTGCTAGAAATGTTTTACAACCATCCTTTCAGCCTTCACAGGATTTTCACTATCCAACGAAACCTACCGAGTCAAAATTAGAAAACAAAATGTCTGTGTAATCACAACGAGGAACCCCATGGGATTTCCTTCGAAAAACCAACAGTTATAGAACTATAGACAACTCTATATTTAAAAACCCAACAACACTGGTACATTCCACATTTAGTATCAAAGGATCTATGAAGAGCTCATGTTTTATAAATTAAAAATATTACAAGACAAACCCCTTCAAGATTCATAGTCGAAGTGGAACCCCTTGTAAACTTAAAAACTAGAAAATGGTGTGGTATCTAAACCACTGGAGTATTAACAATTTTTACAAAAGACAAATGCAGTAATGTATTTCCATTCCATGCCATGAGAATGCAAGTCAAGCCACGGTGCCACAAGCCATAGAGTCACAAAAAATAAAGGTAACAAGTATTTCTTGAACGGTAAATCCTTATCAACACTGCGTCCAACCAAAAACTAAGTGCAGCATCCCGTTCTCGAGACCCTCTTGCACATAAACATTACAGAGATCAAATATGTGAAACATAAAACTGATTGACAGTAGAAGAATGATAATTCAAGACCGGAGAAAGAACTTACCTTTTAAAAGCTTAACAAGGCCGATCTTAACAACAATAACCTAGTGACCAGAGTTATCACTTTGTATAACCAGATCCACGCAAACAAATAAGGGTGAAGGGTGAAGGGTGTTGAAGTATGACCACCTCAGCTCCTCCACCAACGATTACACCATGAATATATACAACTGTGCAAACAAAGACTAGGTGAGACGCACAGAGAATAATGGATTACATTAAAGAGACATGGTTTTCACCTCGACAAGGAGCAATAATGATTCTCGAGGCACATTAAAACCCATAGGGTTTAGGACATGACAAACAAGTGATTGCCAGCTAGAAACCATGAGAAATCATTTGGTATTTTAATGCCACATGGTGTTCGATTTTACAACCCAAATCCTATAGTTTCCCAAGCCTTTATTGTTTCATGTCAATGCCTTAACTTTTAGCTTTTGCATGATGGTTTTATCTTAGGTTAAGGAAAAACCATGCTTCCTCTGCTTTAGCCCTTTATTTTATTGAAGAACCCTTAGCTTAGGACCTGGTTATAGTGAGGAGCTTGAAATCCTTCGTCGTCACTACCTGCAAGGAAGTTAGATAATGGATTGCATTAACCATGTGAGCTAAGTAAGACCTGTAACTTGTTTTTTGAGCATCTAAGAAGGTAAAAATATATTTCAAAAGAAAACATAACCAACAATCACATCAACTTTAATTGACGGAAAATAAAGATGACATGCCATTAAATAAAGTAGTGTGTCGCATTATAATATTGTCACAACGAATCATTATGTTCATAAGTAATGTTGTCAAAACAATTTGTCACATTATAGTTTGTGAAGAGAAGTATGTGGACATAATAAGTCATTTATTATCCAATGGATACAATGCTATACCCTAATTAGAGTTTGTATGAATTCACTTATCCTTCATATATGCAGTTAGAACTATATTTTAATTTTTTTTTTGTGAAAATTTGGAGATGTTACAAGTGGTATCAGAGTGATTTCTAAACACTAGGCTTGATTGGCTCACTCGCATGCAAATAGGAAACAAAATATATTGATCATATTTTAAAACTATTTATGTACATAAATATAAATTGCATTTTGCAGGAAATGGAAGGAGTTGAAACATCTGCTAAAAATGGACCCCATCACAATAATCCAGATAACATTTATGTGGAATTAAATAACCAACCCTCATATTTACTTCAAACATTGAAAGAGTTAAAGGATGAACTACAAACTGTGAAAGTAGATAATGAAATAATTTTAGAACTAAATCATATTTACTAGAAAAATACACAACAGAGGTAAAGATAAAATAAATGAGTATAAAACTGATTCTAGGACAGTATTATACAAACGCAAGCGTAAGATTTTAAAATTTTCCAATAGTGAATCTTCTTAAGGAGTTAATGTAAGGTTGCATAAAGGAAGGTATAAATACACAAGTGAAAGTAGTGAAAACTAACGTAGCCCTAGAAAGAGGCAGTATAAATCTTATGAAGAGATATCAGGAGAATTTAAAAAAATAAAACCTCCCATGTTTAATGGGGAAGTGGGGAAGGGTGAAGAAATCAAGGCTTGGTTATCGGGGATGAAAAAGTACTTTTAGATTTTTACTTTGATATACTGAAAGGCAGGATGGATATATAAAACCTAACTAGAAAAACTGAGATCTGGTGGCAGACATAAAAAGAATTAAAAACCTTAAGGAAAAGTATTTAACCTAGAAAGTTTTTCAAAAATACTTTAAAATAAAATTATTATCTGAACAGTATTATAAAGGAAGAGCTAAAGAGTTTTATGAACATAAACTAGGTTCAATGTCAATGAAAGAGTTAAGTAGTAAATTTTTAAGTTTACTAAGATATGTACCATATATAATCGACAAAAATCCTAAAATACAATGGTTTTTAAGTTGTTTTCGTACTAGCTTCAAGGAAAAAATTGAATTTGATAATCCAAAGACCCTTGAAGAGGAAATGAGAAAAGCTAACTTCTGTTACGAATAGAGTAAAAAGAGATAAAGCATACCTAACTGGAAGAATAAGAGAGAAAGTAACCTGGATTAGAAAAGAAAATCTTTTAAGCCTATTAAAAGTTTCAAAAATAATTCTCGGAGTTTTTCTAAGACTAATTATCAAGGAACATATTTTAAAGGTAAAACACAACAAAACATTACAACACAAAAAGGTAGAGACATGTCTAATAACTATGTTAAGAACAATGAACATAAAGAACCTATAAAGTGTTGGGAATGCCAGGGACCTCACTATGCAAAGGACTATTCGAATATAAGGATAAACTTCAGTAATGTACATACCATTCAGGGGGAGGAAACAATGGGTGATGTAGAAAATGAATTTCCCAGAATTAATGTAGCCTTGGAGAATCGACAGGCTAATCATCAAACCTCCATGGCGGAAGTACAAGGTATGATGCAAAACCAGTCTATTTGTATTCTAATTGACCTAGGTGCTAGTTTAAGGTACGTGTCACCTAATATAGCACAAAAATGCAATTTATCTTTGAAAAAGTTTGAAAAGTCTCGGTTGGTTCAGTTAGCTATTGGCACCAAAATAAAAGTAGTTAATTATGTTGAAAGATGTGAAATGTTTATGAGTCAATTCAAAACTCAAGTAAAGCTTAATGTATTACCGTTACGGTCTTATGATGTTTTAATAGGTATGGATTGGATGGAAAGACATCAATTAATTTTAAATTGTTATCATAAAACATTTACTTAATGTTTAAATGACAAAGAAGAAAGAATTACAGCCAAAGGGATACCTACGAAAGTTTCATTTAGAAAAATATCATCATTACAAATGAAAAAGGTTGAAAGAAAAGGATGTAAAGCTTTTGCTGTACATGTAATAAATAGCGAACACATGGATAAAGAATATAAGCTGAAATTCAATGATATTCCAATCTTACAAGATTTCTCTGGTGTTTTCCTAGAAGAAATTCCAATATTACCTCAAAGAGAGATCTGGATTTTACGATTGAATTAATACCATGAGCTGTAACTAATTCAAAGGCTCCTTATCGAATGGAAATTTTAGAAATTAACGAATTAAAATTACAACCACAAGATCTGATAGACAAAAATTATGTAAGACCATGTGTATCCCCTTAGGGAGCATCTGTCTACGATACATTACGCCTATGTATAGAATACTTTCAATTGAACAAAATTAAAATTGAAAATAGATATCCTTTGCCCCACATTTATGATCTATTTGATCATATACGCGAACCGAAAATATTTTCAAAAATAGAATTGAGATCTAGATATCGTTAAGTCAGAATTAAAGACTAAAAAATTTGTAAAACTGCTTTTAGAACCCAATATGGGCACTATGAGTTTTTCGTTATTCCCTTTGGGCTAACAAAAGCTCCAGCAACTTTTATATGTTTAATGAACAATTTCTTATGAAAATACTCAGATAAATTTGTAGTTGTCTTCATAGATGACATATTAATTTATTCGAAAATGAAAGAAGAACATGATGAACACTTGCAGATAATGTTGCAGGTTCAGAGAGAACATAAACTGTATGCTAAATTTATTAAATGTTAATTTTACAAAGATAAAATACAAGATCTAGGTCACGTGACATCCAAGGAAGGAATATCATTAGACCCAGATAAGATAAAACCAATAATTGTTTGGCATGTTCCCAAATATGTAACTGATGTACAATCATTCATGGGAATAGTGGGTTATTATAGGAAATTTATAGAAGGATTCTCGAAGATCATGAATCCCATAACATCATTACAAAAAAAGTGAAAAAGATTTTCTCAAATCAAAAGTGTGAAGAAAGATTTAATAAATTAAAAGAATTGTTAACTACTTCACCTATACTAAAGATAGTATATCCAAACAAGGATTTCATTATATGCACGGATGCATGCAATGAAGGCTTGGGTGGAGTAATGACACAAGAAGGTCACATAATTGCTTATGAATCAAGTAAGTTAAAAACACACGAAAAGAATTATGCCACTTATGATTTAGAGCTGGCTGCCATAATTCATGCTCTGGAAATGTGGCACCATCACCTAATTGGAAAAAGATTTTTGTTAATGTCTGATAACATAAGCTTGAAATATTTGTTTGATCAATAAAATCTGAACGCAAGAAAATTTAGATGGTTAGCTTTCCTTAGCGAATATGATTTTGAGATCAAACACATCAAACAAAAGGAAAATAAAGTGGTTGATGCCTTAAGCAAAAATGCAATAACAAATTTTATAGCTGCCATTAGCAGTTATAAAATAGAATTAGATGATAAATTGGAAGAAGGGATAAAAATGGACAAGGAATACCAAAATTTAAGAGAAAAAGTAATTGATAATCAATCTGGAAATTTAAAGACAAATTATAGTCTAAACGAAAAAGGCTTAATGCTGTAGAGAAACATACTTTATGTACCTAATATAACATAAATTAAATTGCTGATTTTTAATTAAGTACATAAAAGTCCTTATTTTGGACACCCTGGTTATCAAAAGATGATAACAATGTTAAGAAAAGAGTATTTTTGGCCTAATATGAAGAACGGAGTTGCTGAATATATAGATAGGTGTATAGAATTTCAGGAAGTTAAAGATGAGCATCAACACCCAGCTGGTCTTTTAGAACCATTGCCAATTCCAAATTGGAAATGGGAAGTTATGAGTCTTGATTTTATAACTAGATTGCCTAAAAATAAAAAATAAAATGATTCTATAATGGTAGTGGTAGACAAACTAACCAAGGCAACACACTTTATACCTGTTAAAACAACTCATGAGGATTCTAACATTGCTCACATCTTTATGAAGGAAATTTTTCGATTGCACGGAATTATGAAGGTAATAATTTTTTACAGAGAGATCCTAAGTTTACTGGAAAGTTTTGGAAGTCATTTTTTAAAAGACTAGATACTAAATTGAATTCCAGTACTGCTTATCATACGCAAATGGATGGATAAACAAAAAGAGTCAATCAAGTTCTAGAAGACATGTTACAAATTTATGTTACATACTATCTTAAGAAATGGGAAGATTATTTGCATATAGTTGAATTTGCGTATAATAATCATTATCAAGCTTCAGCTAAACATAGTCCGTTTGAAATATTGTATGGTAGGAAATGTAATACTCTCATTACATGGAGTAATCTAGTTGACAGATTGATGTTAGGACTTGACTTGTTAAAAGAACTGAAACTAACAGTGAAACAGGTACAAAGAAATTTGAAAAATTCTCATGACATACAAAAGAGTCACGTAGGACTTAAATGAACTCAGATAGAATTCTAAGTAGGTGAGCATGTATTTGTTAAGGTAAAACCCAGAAAAAAAGATCCTTTAAGTTGGGGAGTTGTGCTAAATTAGCACCCAGGTATTGTGGACCATTTGGACCATTAGAAAGAGTTGAACCAACGGCATATCAGTTAGCTTTGCCACCTAATCTTAGAATACATAATGTATTTCATATTTCCATATTTAAAAAAGTATTTGCATGATGCTACTCATGTGATCGACTGGAATGTTATTCAGGTAGCACCCGAAGGAGATTTTCAGGTGGAATCTGACTGTATTATTTACAAGAGGGAAACTTTTCTCCAACACCATTAGACAGGTAAAGGTGCAATGGAAACACCTTAGTCCAGATGAAGAAACCTGGGAGTTGGAGATTCATATGCAAGAGGCATATCCAACGCTATTCCAATAAGACTTAGAATAAACTTAAGAAACATCGAGGACGATGTTGAACTTAAGGAGGGCATTTGTAACCCACCTAGAACTAAAAAATAAATATTTTTATTTATTTAAGAAAACATTATGTTAAAATTATTGTAAAGTTTTTATGACCAAGTGGGTCAAGGATGATTGTAATTAAACATTTATTTCATTTAAATAATTAAATGGAGAGACACCTATCCAAAGGAGACTATTGAAAGAGTGTTCACTGACCCACTAGGAGGAATGGGAAGTTGTAGAAGGTTGAATAACAAGTGGAATCACTAGCATTTTACTTTCTAGCTGTTGCAGGAAGCAAAATCCCTAAAATTGTGGTCATGTTTCGTGAGAGGGGGAATTGAGCAGGTGGCTCATTTAATTCAAAACTAACCCAAAGACCCAAGAAATATTATAAGTACCATTGAATTGAGCAAGAGGCTCACTACATTCTATTTCCAAGTGAATGAACCAAGTGTGATTGCTGCAAACTGAAAATTCAGGCACACATGGAATTCAATGAGGGGATAGATAAAATAAAATTGTTGAGTTAAGTATGCTATTGAGTTGTAAGTTGCAGAGAATTCTGTGTGAGATAATTTACAACATCCTCATCCTAGTGGTTCAGTGAACAGGCTTAGAGGTCCTGGAAAAAGTGATCTTGGTTTTTCTAGGAGACGGTTGGGAGGAATGGTCTCATTTAGGTGTTTGTTACCCTTCTGCAATTTATGCAGGTTCTAAACTATTTGTTATTTATGTGTGATTTTATTCTATATCTGTATTTTGTTATAAAGAATGTATAACATTTACAGAGTTTAATGGTAACGGTTCTATAATGTATCTTCTCTGAAAAGAAAAGTTGTAGTTACTTTCTTATGATATTATAATCATTTTTTTATTTTCATTACTCTAATGATCTTAATATTCATTATTACAAATATAAAATGGCATATAGACAATACACCTCTTTTTAGCTAGCACTAGTTACAATACATCTAATTTATTTCGAATTGTTGAGTTTTCAATTAAAGTTCAAATTTCCTCTTATCACTTAGTATATCCTAGAGTTACTTAGGTAGCATTATATTATCATATTTCCTTATCAGTGTTAACCAAACTAGGGTTTAAAGAATTAAACTTCTAAGCTCCTATAAAATTTCATTTAAGACCTTACAGACTCTACAGAGTTTTATTAAAAATATTATCTATACAAATATACATTACAGTAATAAAAAATAGTTAAACAATTATTCTCAAAAAAATCTACCACTAGAACGAATCTCAAGACAGTATTATTTCACATTATAGTATTAGTATACTTTTTGTAAATATATATTATAAACCCTAATCAGTTCTAATTTCAACAAATCGAAGGTTCAAACCTGTAACCCTCAACAGACAAAGGGCGCATATTTATTTATACTATGACTAGGGTTTTACAAAAAATAACGACAATGAACTTAAACCAAAACCAAGACAATATATTTATATACTAAAACCTTACAACTCAATCCATATCACACACACACACACATATACATATATATATCGAAACATTAATCTATGATAGAGCTAGTAATATTTTGGCCTCACGATGCAAAACATGAGTTATGAATTAGAGTAAAACTAAGCATTAAAAATAAATAATACTTAACTGAATTATCAGATCAAATCATGCTGAGGTTATTCAGCTAAATTAAATAGAGGAGAAATGACCATGCTTTTAAATCATTAAAATATTGGAACATGAGTTCAAAATCAACAATCTGTGCACTATCAATGCAAATTCCTTACGACACTAAGTAAAATCATCTCAAAAGTTTTCTTGATAGAGCTCTCCTCTTTGAAAATAGAATCAAAATTTAATATATTTATAAACAGAGTAAATGTTCTCACAACCCTAACTTCATAATTATCAAACTACTGGAATAATTAAGTGCTGGAAATGTTTTACAACCAGCCTTTCAACCTTCACAGGATTTTCACTAGCCAACGAAACCTACAGAGTCAAAGGTAGCAAACAAATCAACTTTGTAATCACAATGAGGAATTCCATGGGATTTCCTTCGAAAAACCAACAATTATAGAACTATAGACAACTCTGTATTTAAAAACCCAGCACCGTCGGTACATTCCACATTCAATATCCAAGGCCCTGTGAAGAGCTCACGTTTTATTAATAAAAACTATTACAAGACAGACCCCTTCAAGATTCACGATCGAAGGGAGAACTCTTTTTAAACTCTAAAATTAGAAAATGTCATGGTATCGAAACCACTGGAGTATTTACCCTTTTTACAAAAGAAAAGCGTGGAAATGGATTCCCAGTCCATGCCATGAGAACGCAGGTCAAGCCACGGTGCCACAAGCCACATACCCACAAAAAATCAAGGTAACAAGTCTTACCCGGACCATAACTCCTGATCAACACAGAGCCCAACAAAAAACTAAGTGCAACATCCCTTTCTCGAGAGCCTCCAGCACATAAAAATTACAGAGGTCATATACTTGAAACATAAAACTGATTGACAGTAGAATAATTATAATTCAATACCAGAGAAAGAACTTTCCTTTTGAAAGTTTAACAAGGACGATCTTAGCAACAAGAACCTAGTCACCAACGTTATCAATTCGTATAACCAGATCCACACAAACACACATCAAATATGCAGATAAGGGTGAAGGGTATCGAGGGCCGAGCACCTCGACTCCTCCACCAGCAATTAGAACATGAAGATATATAGCTGTGCAAACATAGACTAGGTGAGCCGCACAGAGAATACTGGATTACATTACAGAGACAGGGTTTTCACCTCGACAAGGAGCAATAATGATTCTCGAGGCACATTAAAACCCATTTAGGACTTGACAAACAAGTGATTTCCAGCTAGAAACCATGAGCAGTCACATGGTCTTTTAATGCCACACGGTGGGTGATTTTACCACCCAAATCCTATAGTTTCCCAAGACTCTATTGTTTCATGTCGATGCCTTAACATTTACCTTTTGCATGATGGTTTATCTTAGGTTAAGGACAAAATGTGCTTCATCTTCTTTGGCCCTTGATTTTATTGAAGAACCATTAGCTTAGGACCTGGTTATAGCTAGGAGGTTGAAATCCTTCATCGTCACTACCTGCAAAGAAGTTACATAAGGGATTACATTAGCCATGTGAGCTAATTAAGGCCCGTAATTCATTTTCCGAGCATCTAACAAGGGAAAAAATATTTCAAAAGAAAACATAACCAACAATCATACCAAATTTAATAAACATAAAATAAATATGACCTACCATTAAATAAAGTAGTGTGTCACATCATAATATTGTCACAAAGAATCATTATGTTCATAAGTAATGTCGTCAAAACAGTTTGTCACATTATAGTTTGTGAAGATAAGTGTGTGGTTGTAATAAGTCATTTATGATCCAATGGATATAACACTATACACCAATTAGAGTTTGTATGAATTCACTTATCCTTCATATATGCAGTTAGAACTATATTTTAATTTTTTTTTATTGTGAAAATTTGGAGATGTTACAGGATACGTCGACAACCAATTGGTAAGGTTCAAGTTACAGTGGTTACCCCAATGGGTTCGTATCCCACCCATAGATAGGGCTTTTGCAACTACTGCAATGATAAGTTCAATTGTTTTGTTTAAACCCCTATGGGTCTGTACTTAGATTTTCTAACAAAAAGGCTTCACACTTAATCATGTTTAAAAGTGTTTGATTTTCCATCCTATTCCGATGTATATTACATTATTTCTTTTGTTATTCTATACGATGGATTCCAAAAGACAGCCTTACATCCACAACAATATTGATGGATGGAAAACTTGGTTAAATCTGATTGTAAAAGAAAATTGTTTTAACATGTTAAAGGAAAAAACTGGATTTATACTTAGATTTTGTGATCCTGTTTGTTTGTTTAAATGCTTGATCTGCCCTCGGGTATGAAATTTCGAGTTCAAAGGATGCTTGTTTGTATTATGTTTATTACGTTGCAACAAGATTACTCAACTCTGCAAAATTACTAGATCTCATTATTGTTTGACTTATTATGCAGATCTGTGAGTTGGTCATGTATTGATTTTCTTATAAAAGAGTCTATTATAGACATTAGCGATCTAGATGTTTAATAAATTAAGAATCTTTTTGGCTCTGTTCTACAAATCTATGGATAATTTATATGATGGACTACCATCTCTTCATTTAGTGTTTATATTCTTTGATTTCTTATTGGGTTTATTTGATTTGTTGTTTACTTGGTGATTCCTTCTTCTAAAATTTTTTGTTAACTATCTGGTCGTAACTACAGGTAATATTCAAACAAAGTTTTTATTTACAAGAAGTTATAAATTAATAATGTCTAGAACATAGATAAACTTTGTATGAAAATACTAGTTCATTATGATGCATTCATTCAAACTCTTTGGTTATACTAACATTAGATCCACTCTAATCTAGCTATGTTATCCCAAGCAAAGATTAATTAAGAATATAATTAAGATAATAATATCGGTGATTCTTTTACATTTTGTATATAATGAACAATTTATAGTAAATCATAACATGAAAATAGGGAAAGATTAGGAACATATCTATAGTATAAATCACTATAAAGAAAACTGCATTTACGAAATTTATATCTATACTCAGTCTGTAATTTATCAATACTAAACAAATAATAAATCAAGTAGGGAACTTGACACCACTGTTAGGAAAACAGAACTGAATTTGTTGTTCCTCCCAACCAACTCCTAGAGCATCCAAGTCTTACTTGCTCCAGAACTCCCAATTCTGTTCGTTGAACCACAAGGAAAAAATACGATCAATGTTCCATCTCTTGCGTGAACAGATCAATTTCTCATCCATTGCTAGCCTCCTGCTTACTTGATGGACATACTATTTTATAGTATTTTTCCTAGGACTTAGTCATTTATGAGCCTCCTCCTCTTTAGCACTCCACGAGGACTCTTGAACATATTTTGGGGAAGATGCCTTTTGCATCACTTGAGTTCTCACTCAACAACTTTCACCACTTATCTTTTCCCCTTCTGGGTCACTAAACCCTCTTTCAACAACTACTCGATTTCTTATTCCTCTCAGTATTTTAATTATTTAAATGAAATAATCCAATACATTCATTTTGACTTTCTTGCCAAAATATTTAAAATATATATATATATTCCATGCAATATCAACAACAACATACAGCAGTTTGATGTTTAAAAGTAAAGCGATATGTTTTTTTTTTAATTTAAATTTCTTCATTTAAACATATTGCATTAAGCAATATTGTTATTTTTTTTCTTTTAAGACAAGGACTAATTTTCTTTAATACATGTGTTAATCTTTGGCAAAGCTATTATAATATTAATAAATATATATATTTTTACCATAATTTTGGCTTTACAAAAGGTAAATAATTTACAATGTGTAATAGTTAATGATTTTTCCACAAATCTGTGACAGATTAATTACATATTCATCCAAATAAAAACCAAGTGGCACTCATTCAAGTAAAACCTAAAATCTTGCAAATAATATAGTTCAATTTTTACAATCATCCAAGTAAAAAAGAAACTAAAAACTTAAGACAAACAAGTGGAATAAGCAACGCAGTTGCTTAGTACCTGCCACTTATGTAAGAAACAATGTAAAGTAAATTAGCATCGGACATCATTCATGGTCATTTACAACTCCATGAGTGATTTAGGCGTTAAGTATCCCTTCGTAGTCTTATGAGAAATTTTTGGTAGACATGAAACACCTAACACTAGACACTACCATCCATAGCCTCATAAGCAATTTAAGGCATACATAGCCCTTCATAGTCACGAGAACTATTTTTTATAAGCATTATGCACCCAACAATAAAGTAGTAAGTGATATATTGATTGAGATGTATATAATTAACGCAATGTAGTGGACCATTCATAACTCAAGAGTCATTTAAGGCTTACGCCGACCTTTATAATCTCAAGAGTGACTCAAGGTCTACATAGTCTGTCATACTTCCATGAGTTATTTTTGGTAAATATTATGCACTAGTAGAAGAATAATAAATGTTGCATAATTTGAAATATACATTATGGATGTGGTGAAGTATGTTACTTCATGAAATGTAAAAATTAATAAATAAGCATTATAATACTAAAAACCATAATGCAAAACTATTATTGAGTCTTTAACTTTTAAAATTATTTTTCATATTTAATATTATATCATGTAAAACAACAAAAAAAATTAATTACTCAAAAATATAAACTAATTATTTTCTCAAAATTTAGATTTTTTTTTTTAATAATATCCAATTTAGTATTTAAATTTTAAATGACTTTTATAAAAAAACTTTAAAATAAAAACACCTGATATACTTAATTTTTTGATATTGTCATAGTATATACTTAATTTTTTTTTTTAATGGTAATCCAGAAAGACCTAAGGCTTTTCTTGTATCATTCACTTCATTTTTTTAGCATGTCTTTTTCATTTATTAGTAATTCGAGAGGGTAGTGATTTTCTTATCTCATTCACTATATTTTTTAGGTCATATGTTTTTCATTTATTAGTAATTACATAAAATAAGGTAGTGATGTTAGTTTTAAAAATAAATTAATTGATTATATTTATTTAAATTAAATTATAGGAATTTAAAATTTAAAATTTATTAATTTATTATTAATATTTTTAATTATATATAATTTGTTAATAATTTTGATTAAAAAAAATTTAATAATTTTTTTTAATATTTATGAAAAATATTTTGATAAAAATTTAAAATTATTTATTAATAATAAAATATTTATTAAGAAGTATTTATGCCAAATATAAATTGACATAACAATTAAAAAAAAAATTAAACTTTTGAATTCTATGATATGTCAATGAATCATAATCAATGTATATTTATTTTTTACATAAATTATTATTAAAGATTTATTAAGGATTTACTATTGTATTATTTAAAAAAATATTTTTAATGATAATAATGTTATTTAAGATTAATAATTTTTATTAAAAAAATAAATTAATTAAAATAAAAAAAATAAACTCTTCAAAATAAATTAAGTTATAAGGCCAAGTAAAGCTATTTTTCATTGGGAAGGTTAAAATAAAATTATTTTTATTCTTGATCTTCTTTGTATCGTGAAATTTAAATAATTTAATTGTTTCAAGGTATTTTGGGGCGGGTTAGTAAAATGATCAATTTCATTAACAATATTTATTTTTATTGTTTAAAATTATTATATTGAAAAAATATTTTGTTAAGCTAAATTAAGGTTTATCAATCTTGGTAGGGTTTCTATTTCCTAATATAAAATATAATATTGTAAATATTTATCATATTATGTTTTTCTCTATTCCATTAGTTAAGATAAGCTTTAAAATCTCTAGCCTAGATTCTAAGAGTATGAAGCCTACTCCTTATTCTAAAAGCATTAGCATCTATCCTTATCTTTAATAGGCATCTTGAAATCTATGTTTATAATCTAAATATTTAATCATGACTTTAGACTCTATAGAAGTACATTTCAAGTTAATCAAAAGAATGAGGTCATAATATTTATATTTAGACTCGGCGCTGTTGCAGTTGAAGCCACTGCCGAGACAAATCTGCCAGATCTTCTGCCCTTTTTTCATACGACCTTTGGACTCCAAATACTGGAATTGATACCATGTGGACGAAGAAGAAGTATTTCCAAATATGTACAGAGTCATTTTCGATGGTTCTACGGTCTCAGGAGGCAGATTCAGTCTTTTCTCCACTGCACAAATCACTGCTTTGCCACCGGAATGGATGCACATATGATTAAATGCTCGCTTAAAATCGGGCACATATTCTTTCGCTTTACCCTTCACGAAGATCTTTCTGACCAAGAACTTGCTCGCAAGATAAAGAATCTGTTCATAGTAGGGAAGAACCAGAGGACCCAATTGTCACATGTTTCCCTTGAGAGCCTCCGCAGCAATTTCCATAATGTGTTTGCTGAGATTCACCCTGACTCTTCTAGTTGGATCCTCTTCTTGAAAAGAAGCATGATAGGCCATGTCGCTCACACCTGCTCTGTGCGTTCTAACGACATGAAGCAATCTATATTTAGCACGATGGCGATCGCTTCTTTTGTTCGACAGAAGCTCAGCCCCGCAACCCATTCTGAACAAAATATTGGAAACCAACATCGGTTCATAGTTTCTGAAATACCAATTTTCTGTAATATTCTCTGTGCTTAGAACAATTGCATAAGTGCCTCTGTTGGCAGCATGAAGGCAACCCGCCACCAGATCCAGCGAAATTAGGTTAGCGCTACATCCCATTCTGCTGACATTATAAGTCTTGATATCGCTACGAAACCCAAATTTATTAACAATCATCGACGAAAGAGATGGAATAGGGTTAAAAACACTGCAATTCACAACAAGAATACCAATTTCATTAACAACAATGCCAGTTTTGTCCAGCAGATCTTGAACACAGCCAAACATGACGATCTCTGCTTCTTGACGAGAAGCCTCATGTGTCAACCTCGGCGGCAAGTAATGCAGAGCCAGAGGAACAGCAACAAATTCACTCATAGCAGCTCTTTCAAGAATCCTTTTCTGAAACTCCACACTTTTTGCTGTGAATTTCTGTGAAATCACAGCATGTTCTATGAAATGATCGAACGAAACTCTCCATTCCTAAGGCGCTTTGTAACAGGACAGATCCAGCATGTAGATTTGCTTTGACATATGAAAATAGTAAATAAAAAGGGTCCCTAAACCACAAGTTAACCAGAGAAGCCACACCGAAGGTTTCCATAACCCATCTTCCATCCGTCCTTTAAGAGTCTTTCCTTCCCATGTTTGATCAAACCCAAACTTCTTATTACAGTGCACAAAAGTAGTAGAGCTCTGAGCATTACAGTGCCTATAATTCCTGGTATTTTGGGGTCATATTTTTGTATTTATGAATATATGAAATAAATATAATTAAATAAAAGTAAGTTTTAATATTTATTAGATTAGATATATTAAAAAAAGTTAAAAGGGTTAGTTATTAACCAATAAAAGATTTGAGAAAAGTTAGTACATATGGTAAATAAAATAAATACAAAATAAAGAAATGTTGAAATAGTTGGAAATTAAAAAGAGAAAAATAAGGATAAGTGAAAGATCAAACTTTATTTTAGGGACAAAGATGTTGAATAATGAGTTGTTAAGATTGGCTAAATTTATATTCATGTTTGTGATTGAAGTTATTAGGGTGCTTTCCAATTTCTTGTTTGTGTTATTCTATGGTAGATTGGTCAATGAGATTACAATAGGTATCAACCGGAAGTTCTTTAGGTATATCGAAGACAAATTTAATTTCTAGATGAAAGATTGGGAAGGAAAATTGATTTCCTATTCTTATCTCCCTTTAATTCTAGATTATTCTTATATGCATTCACTAAGATTCACTTACTGAATCTATGCCATAGTTCCTTCATTCATGGGATATTAATAAATATCTATTAATTCTCTATGAATTGTGTGTGGATGCATTCCTCTCTATTAATTATAACTCTTACATTTGACAAATTATCACGTACTTAGTTACTTATTGTATTCCATAGTTCTTTTATTCATGGGATATTAATAAATATCTATTAATTCCCTAATTCTCTATACTTATTGTATTCCATAGTTCTTTTATTCATGGGATATTAATAAATATCTATTAATTCCCTAATTCTCTATGACTTCCTTGTAGATGCATTCCTCTCTATTAATTATAACTCTTAAGTTTGACAAATTATCACCTACTTAGTTACTTAATGTATATTTTAATGTAATTAGTAACAACTATTTCAATCTTTTTCTATTTAATCTCATAACAATTATTCTTCTTGAATATTTTTAATTCTTAAGTATTTCTTTGATGATGAGTAAAATGCTCAAAAATATTTTATAACATTTATACAATAATATTTACTTAATGAAAATGACATGAAAATATTATCTTTCAGAATAATTATGTGTAATTAAACTTTGTATAATTAATATAAAAATAATTTTTAATAATAAAAATGATTTTTAACAATAAAATAATTTTTTAATAATAAAATGAAAATAAACATTTATTGGAAGCCATGAATAAAGCCACAAATAATGGAAGTGGGTAAAATAAAACCTATTGAATAATCCGTCCACAATAGTACCTCAATGGTACTAGTAAGGTATATGCATTTGAAAATAACTTTATATTAATGTAAATGTTATTAAAAATTATTATTATTATATATATATATTAATATTAATATTATGAAAAAAACTATCAATAATATATATGTAACTTTAAAAGGTATACTCATGCTCAATTGTGTTTGCATGATGATATGGATTTATGATTGTTTCCCACTTTCATTTATGTAATTTATATGTTTTGATGATGTAAAGTGCTAAAATTTCTAGAGCATTGTGTGTGCAACTTGTTAATCAAATCGAAAAGATTAAAATGAAAGAAGCAAGGAAACTATAACTGAAATTGTCTCTTACCTCTTGTTGATTTGAATTCAACATTATAGATGATGATGGTAAAGATTATCTTGCTCATTTAGAAGAATATGCATTGCTATGTTGTTAGCAACTTGAAGAGTGTTTCAATGTTTTTTTTTTATGAGATTAGCATTTGAAAGGTCGAGAGGTCCTTCCTTAATTAAGAAAAAGTTAAGTTTTTATGTGTAAATATAATTATGATAGAATGAAATGTTAATATAAATTAGGAACCCATCCCATAGGGGTGTAGACTGAATGGAAAGTGTCGTGTAAATGAAGGAATGTTGTAAAGGAGGTCTCAAGTTCAAATCTCACCTTTCAACTTATTCGTGCCCCATGCTTGTAGGCTGTGTGGATGCACCTGGGGTTATAGTGGACCCATATCATGCGAGTACCAGAACCACCCAGTTACCGATCCCCCCAATACAATATATATAAATTAGGCACCCATGGTTAATTTATATTATATTAATTAGATGTAAAAATGGTAAGTTTTCAAGTCTCTACTAGCCAATAGGCCACAACTCAGTTAACTATTGGGTGAGAGTTACTATATATATACATATATATATATATATATATATATATATAGATAGATAGATAGATAGATAGATAATAGATATTTATGAATATAAATAAAAAAATAATGTGTGATTTTATAGTTAAAAGTTGGATTTCACGAGATATGAGTCAATTAAATGGCGGGTGGTGTTATAGCAGCTTTATTATCAGGAAAGGACGTAGACTACCCAAATAAAGTTGCAGCGTGCAAGTCGATAGGTAAATGATGAAATGAAATAAAGGGATTTCTCATAAAATTGAATAACATTTTAGACGTTTTAATTTGAGATTTGAAGTGGACTATTTGCTTATATTTATGTTTTTTCATCTATTGATTGTATTATTTAGATTGATTGGATTGAATCTATATTGATTTTATTGATTTTATAGGGGTTGTTTAAAATTTTAAATAAATATTTATAAAATAATGAATATAAAAAATAATTTATACATAATAAATAAATAACAATATATGGATTTAACAAATAAAAAAAAGACTATAAAAAAATAAATAATAGTTGATAAATGAATAACATAAAAAATGTAGTTAAACATAAAACCCATTTAACCAGAAAAAAAAATTAAATATTTTCTATTCCATAACTATCTCTTAACAACAATATTACTATATAAATGTGCTATAACTATCTCTTAACAACAATATTACTATATAAGTATGCTATAACTATCTCTTAACAACACGCTATATGAATATGCTAGCTAGATTGTTAATTACCAAGTGCGAAGTATAATTTGACATATTATATGCCTACTTGTGCATAAATTAACATTAAACTTTGGCAAGTTGGCATGCACTTTCGCGTGAAGCGTTTCCTTCAACGCATCAATGATTTGAAAAATGAACGGTTGGAACATACGACAAGGCTGGTATATGAAAAGTTGGTTCAATGAGTTTCTCACAGTATTCTTCAAGTTTATGATAATCATGTTTAAAGCGCTGCACTGGCTTTAAACCTTAAAGTGAAATGCAAACCGTGTTTGTGTGGCAATATGTTTGGCGTTTTGAAGATCCATGAAATGAATATTACAGGGAAAGAGATATGTCGCTTTCAATTGATTCAGAATATTCTTATAAAGAAATTTGTACCAATATGGAGAGCAATAGATCCAAATTGCCCTGGATAAATTGCTTTAGAATAATTCTCAATAGATACAATTTGTAGTCATTCTTTATTACTGCATCCATGCAAGCTGTGCTTCTGTCTCGGATGCTGTGTTTGGTAAGAAAGGATCCGTGATACTGTTGGCAGACTGCTATCTGCAGCTTTTTCTAGGAAATTTGGATTGATATGCCGCTACCCTAAATTTCCAATATTTCTGTTGAATAAATATTCACATCGTGTCCGGCCACATCAGATCAGCTGGACCTACCGATGTAGTCCGGTTGAAAATTGTTTAGATTCTATACATCTTTTCTGCGATTGTTGCAGCAATCTTTTATGCTATTTTACATAAATAAAGAATATAATAAGCATAGAATGGCCGGCTAGAAAGCCGCTCAAATAAGACGAACTATAAATCAAGAAGCTGCTGCATCTTGTTTAATAGTGCTCCTTGTGGAATATGAATTTGGTACTCGACTTTCTTGTGAATTTTTGGGATAACATGTCCAGCTCCTTGCCCAGACGAGTTGATCCGCAGTAGAAAACGCCTGTACTAGCGTTGAATAATATTAAAGTCATAATTTTAACACACGAAAAATGCGAAAATAAAGGGTAAGGATTCATGAGTAATATACCGATTCGCGCACCTTTGTGTATGGCTGCCAATCTTGAAAACACTTTGGACCAGTTAGGCCTTGCAAAATGAGTTCTCAACTGAAATACATATTTATTTTTAGATCGCTGAGAAACAAAAATAAGCGGGGAAACTTAGACACACGAAAAAGCTAAAGACGGAATGAGTACCGGCGTTCCGGAGACGATGTCAAGTCCCCTTTTGGCATGATGCAAAGCTTGCACCATTGTTATGAAGGCAGACCGAGCATCACCTTCTTCGTAAACGCTTGTAAGATAATTGTGCATTTCAATCACGGACTGGACGTTTACATTTACCATTCACTGGGTAAATGACAGTTTAAAACCGTCAAAATCCAAACTTTAAATGCCAAATGGAAATCTACAAGCTTTTCTAGCCTTCTTACCTTCTTGTCTAGTTCTGCAACTTCGTTCGTGATGCTTTTAAACCACGCAAACGAGCCTTGTTCTCTCGTAACCCAGTAAAAATAAGCTCGGGATGCCGTGCGGGTTTTTCCAGCTTCTTCGTCGTCGGCAGTCTGCATTGAAATCAAATCAAATCGGGAAACTCGTTCATTTAGGGATCATTTTACTAAAAATAAAATTACGAGTCTCAAGAAAAAAAAAGAGAAAAGAATGGTTAAATAATCAAATTACATGGTTGCAACGTGTCTTTTCATCGTTAACAATGTCTTTAAGAATGTTGATAAACGGAGTAGCGCCGATGCCTAGTCCGATCAACAGCATCACGTCGTATTTACTGTGATCTTGCGCCGCGGAACCGTAAGGACCGTCGATGTATATTTTGGAGAACCTGTCAAATTCATACAAAACAACTCAAGATTTTCAACTCTTCAAATTTCGGTGGCATCTGTTGGAGAAATGTAATTACTCGCAGATCACTTCCAGCCGACTTTGTCAGAGGCCGTACAAGTCGAAATCTTGTCTGTCAGTCTGACAAGGAGGAAAAGTCCACAATTCGGCTCTGTAAAGCAGTTGAATTTATTTCAGAAGCTAAGTTATTAGGTAGTAGTTATTACAGTCTTTAATGGCAGGTAAGTCGGTCTATGCTGTAGCAATTTTCAGATTGCCTATAAATAGAAGAAGCATTTTTTGTAAATTAGTTGAACACATGAACACAAAGACAGCCAGTAGAGGAACTCAGGGTGAGGAAGAACAGTCGAAGCTCAAGCTTCTATGCATGTGTTTTAGTCGAAGAGCTGAAGCTCTGTAGACCGACGAGTCTGGACAGACAAGTCTGGACCGACTAGTTTGTAATTGACAAGTTTTTTATTTCAGCATAGTTAATATATGAAATAGTTTGTGGTTGAATGCATGATTAATTGGCCGCATATATTTCCAGATTTACTTCTGTAAATGTCTTTTACAGTTACTGTTAAGTGAAAGAACAAGAACCCATAAAAATCTCACCGCGTGAAAGTTCCAGGTTTTACGGCACATTGGTCGACTCAAGTCTTCCTACATATTTGGCCTCATGTTTCTCATAAGTTATTTGGATTTGTAAATGTGTCTATTTTACTTCATTTTACTCACAGGTGAAAAACATTTGCAATTTCTTAAGTCTTTAGACTAAGAAACATATTTTGCAGAGTCTGACCAAAGTGAGCCGACTAGAGTGGTGGCAGAGCCGACTTGAGTGGTCGGAGAGTCAGCCGACTAAAGCAGCTAACTTGGTCGAAGGTCCGACTTGGTCGGAGTAAAAGTGGTCGAGGTAAAAATTAGTCGGACAAGTAAGTCGGAATAATTTTGGTCGAGTGAAGGACCGACTAAAATTTATAAATTTGTCTAGTCGGACATAGACAAATTTCACCCGACTGGTGAAAAAGAAAAGTTGGTCGGCGTGAAAAGTTAAAATTTGAAAATTTGACTTAGCCCTAAACCCAAGTTTAGTCGGCTCGGTTTTGGCTATCTGGTATCAGAGCTAGGTTATATCAGAGCAAGGTTTAAATTAGCCCAAGATTTTAGGAAAGAAATCTTGTCTAAAAAAAGTGGAAATTAATTTTCTGAGGAAAGTTAATTAAAAAAATTACAATGGCTTTGACTTCTGGTTCATTACAACCTCCAAGTTTTACAGGAAAGAATTATGAATATTGGTCTTTAACAATGAAGGCTTTATTCAGAGGACAAGATGTCTGGGAGATAGTCCAACATGGTTATGTAGAACCAGCAGACATGACAGCATATAACAATCTCACACAGGCTCAGAAAGATGCCTTGAGAGAACAGAGAAAGAGAGATGGAAAAGCTCTGTTTTTCATACATCAAGCTATGCATGAGAGCATACTCCCAAGAATAGAAGCATCGACTAATGCCAAGGAAGCATGGGATGCATTGGAGACTGCCTATCAAGGTTTGACTAAGGTAAATACATCCAAGCTGCAAATTCTAAGAAAAGATTTTGAATCTCTGTGCATGAAAGATTCAGAGGATGTAGACACATTCTACACTAGAGTTGTTGGGTTGATAAACCAACTGAAATCTCATGGAGAACCCGTATCAGACCAAAGGGTTGTTGAAAAAATTCTCAGAAGTCTACCCCCAAGATTTGAAAATTTGGTTGTGACCTTAGAGGAACACACAGACATGTCAAACTTCAGCATTGATGAGCTGCAAGCTTCACTCATCAATCATGAACACAGAATCAGCAGATCACAGACATCATCGGAAGGTGCATTTGCAGCACAGTCATCCATAAGCCGTGGTAGAGGCAGGGGGAGAAACAACTTCAGAGGCAGAGGAAGAAGTTCTTCAAGAGGAGGACGAGGCAGAAGTCCTGCAAATGTCGGTGGCAGAGGAGATAACCAGAACCCAAGTCAGCCAAGTGGCCAGAGGTTTGATAAATAAAAAATTCAATGTCATTACTGTAAGAAGTTTGGTCATTATGCATATGAATGCAGGAAGAAGCAATATGACCAAGGAAGACAAAGCCCAAGTCAGTCGACCAGCACAAACATGTCGACAGGAGAAATGTTAATGGCATCGACATCTCCACTTGAATGCAATGTTGTTCAAGAAAGTCCACATGACATATGGTACTTAGACTTAGGAT
>LPNX010564119.1:40825-82420 GCA_001517045.1 Pseudotsuga menziesii | reverse complement strand
CTAATATAAAAATGAGTTATATTTAAAAGTAATAATTATTTTTCATAATTGGGAAGAAAAATCAATTAAGCTCTAATTCAAATATGTTCAAGTGTGATACTAAGAGATTTGACAAATTTCGATGTATGGACCTTGGTGTTCAACAAAAGTGACCTAAAATGACAATATTGAAAACTTTGATGAAAATATTATTGTGCGTTTGAATTTCCCATATAAAAAAAAAAAGTCCCTTTTTGCATGCATGTTGTTCTAATCTCAAATATTATTGGGCATTTGAACTTTCCATATAAAAATAAAATCGAATCCCTTTTTACATGTATGTTGTCTTAAACCGATTCCAGTAGAAGGAATTAAACCTTGAAAGAGGACACATAAGCTACAAAAGAAGAAAAATCTTTCAAGCGAATTCATCCAATACTACCAAAAAAAAGTTAGTAAAAGAAGAACATTGTGAAGATAAGAGGATGAAGGCCTAAACATAGATGTCTATCCATGTTTGGAAGATTGGAAATCATTTAGTATGCATCATTTGAAAACACAAACTAACCTTGCACATTTAAAATCCGAACTATGTAGATCTAGAAATGGATTGTTCACCAGCAGGAGACGAAAATAATAAATAGCTCCAACAATCACCCGTAAACAGTGCTGCAACAATGGCAAGTGTGAAGAAAATCTTGTTAAGGTCTTCGTTTTTATAGAACTCTTAGACTTCGCTATAGCGACGTCAAACATTGACTTTTGTGCCCTAGGTCAAGTTGACCATTGTAAAAAGCCAACAAAATCTCAATGCCCTAGGTCAACTTGATGGTGCCGTCGCTATAGCGACGGATAGCCGTGGATACAGCAACGTCCAAGGATTTAGGCATGGATACAGTGATGGATAAGAGTCCATGCATGGATACAATGACGGCTAGGCGTGGATACAGCGACGCCTCGTTCCTGTTGCTTCCGATTTTACACCAAAAAGTAAGAAACGTGGAAAACCTCCGTGGAAAAATCCGCGCTTTTGTACTAGTGTGGGCTACAATGAGGTAAAGAAGATGAAAATAACCAAAGAACAAATCTATACATTGTTTAGAGTGCCTAGGACGAATGACATTCCAGAGAGCACCAGGCCACATATTTCCATTGAGTGGTGCACCTTTCCACCCATTAGAGAACATTGGATGGATGGGTGGTACATGGTTTTTGACATTCCCCCCCTCCAACAACAGGGAAGTACCATTGTACTTCCTCTGAAAGTTGTATGCATAGTTTGTGATGGGGAAACATGTCAACTATTTTGACATGTTGGGCTTCCAAGGAGTTGGTAGAGGGATGCCCCAACATCGACCCAATGATAGGAATAGAGATGCCAATCCATAGATACCTACACCCCATGCCCGGCTACCGAGGGTAGACATCCCTCCTACACTTGATATGGTTGCCCAGACACATGAGGCATTTCTTACTCTAGTTGAGATGGTTTCTCGACACACGACTACTATTGACCAGACAACTCCCTCTTCCTCTACTAGGGTACAACCACCAGCTTTTGGTGGTAGAGGAACATCTATTGGTGGGGATAGATCGACATCCCATGTGCTTCAGAGCGAGCCACACGTCTGCACAATTTGTGGTCAATCCTGTTATGGTCATGGACCAAGATGTGTTACCTCTATGATGACTGGTAGTCAAGTAAGGACATTGTTAAAACTCTATTATTGTTCAATTTTTAATTTTTCTATACTGTATGTAACATATTAAAAGATTCGTAATCTATGCAATATTTACTCTTACAAGAGATTGATGCCTCTCAGGAGGGTGGTACTGCACCCGGTGTGGTTGTATCCGAGGCCCAAACAACCAACATTGAGGTAATATTTAAACATGTTTCATTTTGTTAATGCACATGTGTTAGTCTTGATTAATTTGTTAAATTGCCTAATATTTACAATTTTTTAAGTTGCAGGAACCCCACTTAGAACCTGATGCTGGAGACATTGACCTCAGCGAAATACTCCTAGATGTAATTTATGGTTACCTAAAGAATGTAAGTACATGGTTAATGACTGAATCTTGTTCGAATTATTTAAATTTCTTATTGTAAGCTCCTTTATAGATTGCTAATATTTATAATTTTTAAAATTGCAGATGCTATCTGCATCTGAAGAAGGGAAAGAAATTGTTGGAAGCGGTCACTCCCATGGGGGAGATATATCCTAGGTAGGGGTAAGTATATTACAACATGTTAGTTTTTTTAGTACATATTATTCCATCCATTCAACTCCATGTCTAACTATGGTAACACTTTATGACTACAGACATCATCGCAAATCCTTGCACAGCCTCTTTGGTTTGGATCTCCCCATAGTCCAAATGTAGATAAGCGTGTTGTTTACACTAGAGGTCCCTCTTCCTTTAAAAGATCGTGTGTCAATGAGGATCAACCTACTCATCCATAGTAATGTACACATTTCCAATGGCAGTTGCTAGTTAGCTTTGAATTCACTTCACAACTAGTTTTTCTTAATGTTATTTTCACATGTTTACAGCATTAGGATGTAGAGTCATCTATACCAGACCTTAGTGGGGTTGTTGATGCTGCAGTCAGTGTTGCATATACAATAGGGATAAGTCATAGAGAGGTACATCTACTTGAATATTTGTAATTGTACAGTTCATTTGTATTGTCTATGGTTTGTACGATGTCTAACTATTTTATCATTTGGTGAATGTAGCCACACCCTGGTCCATTAGTGGATGCGACCGAGGTTGATGTTCAACCTACGGCTCCTCTTGCTTCTAGAGAAACCCCACATCATTCCCAGGAACAATTTTTTTCTGTGAGATGTTCATTTTTTACATAATTTATTAGTACTTTCTCATTCATGTACATGTTGATAAGTGTTGAGATAATTGACATTTTTTTTTATTCGAAGAGAAGCATTGCAGAGAGAATCTGTGCAAGGAAGAGGACACCAGAGGCATTGATACCTTGGATGGATGCAGTGAGTGTTTGTTTTATGTACAATTGAGTCGTATTTTAAATTTGCAAACTTTTTTATTGCTTGATTGTAATAGTTAAATTACATGATCAAGAAATATTGTCATTGATTTGTAGTCGCCAGAGATGCACAGTGGTGATGGACAAGGGAATCAGCCATCAGGGTCGGGAAAGAACAAGAGAAAGTTAGAGTTTTGATGTATGTGTCCAGGAGAAATATGTTTTTTCTGTACAATAGGAAGTTAGAGTATAGGGGCACAGTCTAGGATAATAGTACTTTTGTTTGCATGTACATCAAAGATGTTTTTGATACATGTACATTGACATGCCATATAAGGGCCTACTATTTTTGTATTATATAACTTTCATGATATAAAAAATATTTCATATCAAGGCTCTTGAGATATTCATGGTTCAGTCTTTTAAGTGTGATTATACACGTGTGACAAAAATGTACATTAAATTTTTTTTTTACCACGATCCAATTGCATATACAATGTTAAATTGTATTCACAAAGATGGAACATACCTAATACACATAAGCACCCAGAACAACTAAGCAACTGATCCAACTAAGTGGAATACAAAAGCACCTTACCCATATAACAACCTAACAAACATTTAAAGGATGCATGAAGTTGACACACCTAATTGATGCACCTGTGTGGTCTACATAAATGAAATTAGTGTTTGGCATGATGTCTTTCATCTAACGAATACATGGGATACACATCAAACCTAAAAGTATCCGAGTATTATAAGGTTGATTCAAAATAATGGTTATGATTATATCCAGCACATTATGTATATCCTGCACATTATTTTACCATTTTGTTAATGTACATGGAATTTGATGAATGGATTCTAGGAACAACTTTGGAAGAGACGAAAATTATGTGTGATTTTATTATAGTTTAAAGTGGAGAATCTATTCTGAATCTTATTTTATAAATTTATGTTTATGGAGTATTATTTGAAACATTCGTAGTGTGAAGATATATATTTTGTAATAATGGTGTAATAGGTTGTCTACTTGTTTCTAAACATAAACATGTTCCATTACATGGTTACTGACATAATGACCTTGTCTCCTCCTGCATTTCATCATACAAATTCTCACGTCTCTTGGATGACCAAGATAAATTAATATGGGAAACAACCTTCTTTCAAATTTTTAGTCTCACGATTGATATGAGATCCTAAGATCAATTCACCTCCACATAGAGATTGATAAATCCTTTCGCCTTGATTAAAACACAAACAAAGAATATTTCTTGCTTGACAATGGTGGGAAATAAGTCAAGTTCAACACCTCACAACAAGTAACAAAATTCTCAATAGCTACACATGGAATAATATTTTGCAACAAGTATGTTTTCAAGAGGGGAATATCTACAATCACCTTCAATATAACCTCTATGTGCAAAAATTTCACATTCACTTACTAAGCAAAATCCTGGTTTCCAAAATTGACCTAAAACAGGATCCCTTTTCCATGGACCCGGAGTATAAGGCCACCCCTAGCACTATCCCGATGTCCTGAATCCAATGGAGCCGACATTTCATCGATCTAAGAAACAATCACCATTCTATGGCACATTTAATCCCACCTTATATAGGCTTTCAGGGACACCTCTTGAATCCCTATCTAGGGTATAGAATGGAAATCGTGCACCAAAATGGGCTTCTTGTGGGTCATGCAAGCGTGTTTAGGAATTTTCCATGTGGGAACTATATCCACATGTTCATGATCGAGGAATTTGCAAAGTTGACCCCTATGTGCAAAAATTTCACATTCACTTACCAAGAAAAACCCTAGTTTCCAAAATTGGCCAAAAAAATGATCCCTTGTCCATGCACCTACATTAGATGGGCACCCATAGTACAATACCGATATCCTAAATCCAACGGAGCGAAGGTTTGTTGATCCAAGCAACGGTCATCATTATATGGCACATTGAATCCCACTTCCTACAGGCTTGTAGGGACACCTGTTGAATCCCTACCTGGGGCATAGAATGGAAACCGTGCATCAAACTGGGCTTCTGGTGGGTCATGCAAGCGTATTTAGGAATGTTCCATGTGGGAACACTAGCCACATGTTCACGATCAAGGAATTTGCAAAGTTGACCCTTATGTGCAAAAATTTCGCATTCACTTACTAAGCAAAACCCTAGTTTCCAAAATTGACCTAAAACATGATCCCTTGTCCATGGACCTAGAGTATAGGGCCACCCCTAGCACTATCCCAATTTCTTGAATCTAACAGAGCCAATGGTTCATCGATCAAAGCAATGGTCATCATTCTATGGCACATTAAATCCCACCTCCTATAGGCTTTCAGTGACACCTGCTGAGTCCCTACCCGAGGCATAGAATGGAAACCGTGCATGAAAATAGGATTTTGGTGAGTATTGTAGTGTGTTTAGGCATGTTCCATGTGGGAATGCTAGCCACATGTTGACGGTCGAGTAATTTTCAAAACTGACCCGTATGTGCAAAACTTTTGCATTCACTTACTGACCAAAATTGACCAAAAAAATGATCCCTTGTCCATGGACCCAGATTATAGGGGCACCCGTAGCACTATCTCGATGTCCTGAATCCAACGGATCTGAAGGTTCGTCAATCTGAGAAACGGTCATCATTCTATGGCACATTGAAGCCCACCTCCTATAGGCTTTTAGGGACACCTGTTGAATCCCTACTCGGGGCATAGAATGGAAACCGTACATCAAAACGGGCTTTTGGTGGGCCATGTAAGCATGCCTAATGTGGGAACACTAGCCACATATTCATGGTCAAGCAATATGCGAATTTGACCCCAATGCGCAAAAATTTGACATTCCCTTACTGAGCAAAACCCTAGTTTCCAAAATTGACCAAAAAATTAATCCCTTGTCCATGGACCCAGATTAGAGGGCCTCCTATAGAAATATACCAATGTCTTAAATCCAACAGAGTTGACGGTTCGTCGATCCGATCAATGGTCATCATTCTACGGCACGTTGAATCCCACCTCCTACGGGCATATAATGGAAACCGTGCATCAAAAAGGGCTTATGATGGGTCATGTAAGCGTGTTTAGGCATGTTCCATGTGGTAACCCTAGCAACACCTTCATGGTCAAGGAATTTTCAAAGTACACCCCTATGTGCAAAAATTGGACATTCCCATACTGAGCAAAACCCTATTTTCCAAAATTGACCCAACCAATGATCTCTTGTCCATGGACCCAGAGTAGAGAGCCACCCCTAGCACTATCTCGATGTCCAGAACACAACTGAGTCGATAGTTTGTCGATGAGAACAGCGATCATCATTCTATCACACGTTGAATCCCACCTCCTATAGGCTTTCAGGGACACTTGTTGAATCCTTAACCGGGGCATAGAATGGAAACCGTGCATCAAAAAGAGGTTTCGGTGGGACATGCAAACGTGTTTAGGAAGGTTCCATGTGGGAACCATAGCCACATGTTCATAGTCGAGGAATATGCGAATTTGACCCCTGTGTGAAAAAAATTGACATTCCCTTACTGAGCAAACTATGGTTTCTATGGTTTATAATGCATAATATGGTTTATAGTGCAAACTTGAGTTAATAGGATTGGCTATAGGGTTTGTAATATAGGATTGGAAATGGTTATTAGGCTAGGATTACCACTCCTTAACATCACAACTCTCGTGGAGAAACAAATTATCAGATTCAACAAGATAATTATCAGATTCAAGGAGATGTCCTTATAGGATCAACTTCGAGATTCAAGGCAAATGCAATAGACATCTCCCAGATAAAGTGGTAGATAATGGTCTTGGGCTATATGACATGAGTCATGTAAGTACCAATATAATACAACAAATCCATGATGAAGCTCAAGTGCAATTTATCAAGTTGTAGAAGTCTATTGAATTTATCAATCTATCAAGCTGTAAATAATCAGAGAGACCATGAAACCAAAATATCTAACTACCACATACCTCACTACCTACCTGTGGTCATTCGACTAGACCATCATGATCACCTCTAATAGAAACAATATCCTTTATCCTCTCGTGCTCGTAGTAAGGAAACATGTATCGTGACTTTAATGAGTTCTTGTTTGGCATTGTTTGTAGCTGGAGGTTTGTGACAATAACTAAGTTTGAATAATGGTATACAATTTGACCTAGTATATAATCTTCAAATACATAACCTTTTTTCTTTCGTGCATGGGAAAGCTGTGTCAAATATTATCCTTTGATAACCATTGAACCAATTGGAAAATCATTGCCCTCAGAGTCGTTTAATGAGACAATGAGGGTCTGCTTCCCATCCAATCAACGTGTCAGCCAGTAGTTAGTGTGCCATTCATTGCCTCTCAAGGAAACCACTGCGTATATGTGTCCTGCATAAAATAAAGTGCATACCTAGGATTCATCTCACTAAATACAACTAGTCATCAAACATTTCAAAGTTATCAACATAATAGTTGAACCTGGTTGTATGAGATCTGAAATGTGGTCATAGTCATGTGAAATAATCGACTAGCCCTCCTCCAACTAGGATAATTCTGCAGTTATTTGTTGACCAATGGGGAGTGATACATGATCCTAGCTGTCAACCCAATCTGTGGATTCACAGTTTTCCCATTCACCACTACTACATGGATAACAAAAACAAGAGAGTTTCCTTGTCCACATTTCAACTATAGCATTGTATGATGTTCTAACTGAATGGAATTCATGAGTTCCTTGGACGGTCTTGCACTCATATAGGTGTGATAAATCTACATCGACCACCTCCCAAAAATAGATATGTACATGTGCTTTTTGGGATGATTGGTCTTCTTTCCTTCTAGCTCCCTGACCCATAACTAAAGAACACCATGCAACAATGGTCTTTACATCTCGGATGAGTGAAATAGTTGTGAATTTCATATCTTTCGTACATAATGCAGTCTTGATGCATGCACCTGCTCCATCATGTTCCCCTTTTCCATGTATGGTCTCAAAATAGTTCCAAATATGTGGCACCTTATGCCTCTTGTGGAGAATACACAACCATTGGAAGACACAGGAATTTTTGAATTTCCCCACACAACCATCAGACCAAATTGAATGTTGTTCCATCTATATCTTTTTATCCTCCAGGTGATTTTAGGATAATTGAAAGCTGTGTTGTACAAAATCCAAGTCATGACACCTGTCATCACTTATGTAAAAGTGATACTCCTTCAATATAACCCTTTTCTCTTCACTACTATTTGCCACATGTCTATAGGTGATATGGACCATTATGTTGACATGGTCTGAGTGATAATATTGACTTTGAATCTCGTTCTATGGTTGAAGAGTGTATTTTTCTGCAAAATCGACCACTAATAATATAGATCCAATGGGAAATGTATCCTTGCACATTATAAACTGCTCATCTTTCCAATGAGCCACATGTACATGCTTTACATATGGTTGTGTCTTTTCAAAGAATTCCTCCATGAAGTTGCATACTAGTACCTGGTATATCAACAATAAAGATGTACAAATCAATAGGTTGTTACATATATGAAGTAGAAAGACATGAAGAAAAAAATACTATTCAAGAACTTGTTACTAACCTGAGAGGTGACCAATTTTATTTTTTTTCTTTCATTCCCTCCACCGATATCATACATCACATATTTGAATGACTACAAGTTCACTTCATGTCTCCCAAGTTCATGTTCATCGGTGACATGTATGCATTTGTCCAAAAATGCCATTCCACCACACTTTGGGCATGTACCATCTATGCAAGGCCTTTGATCAAATGTGCAACCTTCTGTCCTTCTACACAAAATGCTATGGATAAAGTATGTAGATGATGTCAATGGCATTGTAGTTGAGCATTCTTGGACAAGAGTGTTATGCAAGAAATGAAATATGTGTATATATGTGTCATAATAATAACCGTACTCAATATGATATCGACAACAACATGTGTTACAAGTTTTGTTTATTGGAACATGCTAGGTTTTCATTTCTCGAAGGATCGTTGGCCCAAGTTAAGTTCAGTATGCTCATGCCTAAATATCTCATATAATTATGCTTGTGTCATGTCAAGAAAATATTTAATGTGGGGCTCACGATCCCTTGAACCCGATCTCAATTTTAGTACATCTTTTTGGTTGGATGAAAGTCTAGTATTGTCATTCCAAAACTCTTGCACCAGTCCCTTTACCGCATCAATGAGCTTCATATCAGAGTGTCGCAACCTTCCAATGAAGGACCAGACATCTATTTGACCAGAGTCAATTTTTTCTCTTCTGGAACAATACCTATGGAGTGCTTTGATATCCAATCCTACAAGTTTGGATGTAGAATTAAGAAGTCGAAGGGCCTTGGTGCTTTTGTTCATGATTAATTGTGACAACACATAATAAGCTACATTGTGATCCTTTGAATGTGATTTATTTCCAATAGTACTAAATTCATCTACTAAACATTTTACAACATGAGAAGTTGGTTCAGAACTGTTTATCATCTTTATCCTTAATTTTTTCCTAACAATAGTCATAGACCTAGATTTTAACAACGATACAAATAATCTACATTTATCTCCATCACATTTAGAATCAAAATAGTTGACAAGTATCTGTTGAGATTGATATGCAATACTATGTTTAGACATCGTACCCTCAAGCGAACCAATGAGACTTTCATTGATTTGTATACGTTTTGGAGTTCTTTGGCGTGAAGTTGGTAATGGAGGTAGGGAGGTTGGAACTGCACCCTATACCATATCACCTGGTCGGTCTGGCGTTTGAACATGAGCTTCATGTCCTTTTGCGTCTTCCTGTCGGTAGGACAGTAGCAATTGGAAATCCTCCTGGGTGGTCTGAACAACATTGTCTTCTTCGAGAATACATTCAACATTCAATGTCTCTCTAAATTCGTCACTTGTATACCCAGATTCAATTAAATTTGCAAAGGTTTCAGGTGGCCTTGATGTGCACCTACATTTTACTCCTTGATCAGTGCCATGCAGTGCTTGTTCTTCTACTGATATGGAGACCGAAGGCCCCTTGAGTGAATGCTTTTGTCTTTGTTGATGTGGATTGGTAGGAAGAACTTTGGCATCCTCAACAACCGGAATTGGTTGAGTGTCCATAGAGCGTCTTTGATTGGTCATGCCATTTATTTTCTTCTCTCTAATTTCTTCAAGGATTTATTTGGGTATCCTCTTCCTTACTGATTTTCTTGCTTGATTGTGTGAGTTTCCCATCACCACAATGATCAATGATATATGGTTTCCTTTTCTAGCTCGTCAATGGTACTCTTCAATGGGAGACTCCCCAAGCTTGGTTTCTTTCTTTCTCAATTGTGTCTAGATACTCAAGTTAGGGGGAATATTGGGAAGAATGTTGCCTTTGCTAGCTCCTCAATTGCAAGAAAAACAATGGTAGAGATGCTCTATGGTGCTCCTCAGTGGGAAATTCCCCAAGCTTGGTTTGTTTCTTGCTCAATTGTGTCTACATACTCCACCACAATGACCAAGTTAATGTTTCCTTTGCTAGCTCCTCAATTGCAAGGAAAACAATGTTAAAGATGCTCTATGGTGATCCTCAATGGAAAAGTCCCCAAGCTTGGTTTGTTTCTTGGTCAATTGTGTCTACATACTCCACCACAATGACCAAGTTAATGTTTCTTTTTCTATCTCCTCAATTGCAAGAAAAACAATGGTGGAGATGCTCTATGGTGCTCCTTGCTCAATTAATGGTTTCTTTCTTGCTCAATTAATTCTTTATTTCTTGCTCCTCAATGTATACCATGCTCTAAGCAATACTTAGACACTTGTGGTGGATATGCTTGATGTCAAAAACAATTTTGTGTGATAATATGGTGAAGAAGAGAATGTTCACGCACTGTTTGCAACCTAAAATTGTGTGGGGACTGTCAAATTTGTGTGAAATGTGTTAGAGTGTTTCTCGGGTAGGGACTGTTATTGTTTATACTAAGCCGAAATGTGCATGCGTTATTGTTAACAAAAACGAGGGTGCGTTTTGACTACATAAAATGAGTGAGTGTTTTACTCTAATAGAATTTTGGAGCATTTAAGAAGGTATTTTCATGGCTAAGGGATCATTCAAGGTTTAGTGGGAATTAACAAGCACTCCCTTAGTATTTGTGCCTTAACACCACCCCTCTCTTCAACCTAACTATATTGTTTTACAACTCAAGGGATGTGTGTGAGAGAAAAATATAGGTTAAGAGGTGTTAGTAATAAGGGGAGACATGGGGATGTGTGTGTGTGAGAGAGAGAGATAGGTTAGGGGGTGTTAGTGGTAAGGGGAGACATAAGGATGTGTGTGTGTGTGTGTCAAAGAGATAGTTTAGGGGGTGCTAGTGGTAAGGGGAGACATAGGGATGTGTGTGTGTGTGCCAGAGAGATATGTTAGGGGGTGTTAGTTGTAAGGGGAGACATAGGGATGTGTGTGTGTGTGTGTGTGTGTGTGTGTGAGAGAGAGAGAGAGAGAGAGAGAGAGAGAGAGAAAGATATAGTCGAGGGGGTGGGGGGTCCTTAGTGGGATGGGGTGACTTGTGGATGTGTGTGTGTGTGAGAGAGAGAGGAAGGGGTGTGTTATGATTCTAGGAGTGGGGGAACTACCACAAATCCTAGAATTAGCATCCCTTTTTAGTGTATTTTTTTTACATTTAGTGGTCAAACTAGACACTAAATGGTACGCGTCATGGACAAAACTTAAAGCATATCAAAAAACATCTTTTTTTGCTTCCTAAATAGCATCCTTTCTGGCATCCAAAATAGCGTCTCCTTTTTTGCTTCCAGAATAGCGTCCAACTTTGCTTCCTAAACAATGTCGAGGTTTTCTTCCATAATAGCATCCAACTTTTCATCCTAAACAACGTCAAGGTTTGCTTCCTAAATAACGTCATATTTTTCTTCCCAGCGAGTGTCTTCTTTTATTTCTTAAATGGCACCCCCGTTAGCGCCATATTTGCATCCTTAATAGCACCATGTTAACATCCAATATTACATCCATTTTTCTACCACTTTAGCATTTCATTTTGCACCATGTTTTACTTCCAAATATGTGCCAATTTTCGCTTCCAAATTTGCACTAATTTTTGCTTCCTTTTTTGCATCATGTTTTGCTACCAAAATGTATTTTGCTTCCTATGTAGCGCCATGTTTTGCATCCAAAGCAATGTATTATTTTTCTACCATATCAACATCATGTTTGGCTTCATCATTAGCACCACATGTTGCATCCTTTTTAATGCCTAGTTTCACATCTCTCATGTTTTGGTCACTAATTTAGTCATTTTAAATAATTTTGTATACGAGTTTTGGTCATTTTGTTTGGTCACCTATCTCTTATTTTTTGCTTACTAATTTAATTGTTTTTAATTGATATTATAATATCATTAGGGCATGGAGGAATCAAACCACCAACCTCTTGCTTGTAAGGCAGGCGCTCTTCCATTGAGCTAGAACCCTTTAAGAGTTTGGGAACCTAACTTACAGAGTCCTCTATAATGGTAAAAAGGATCAATACAGAAATTTGAGTATCTAATGGTCGACAAAGGATGAAAGATTGTATTATTTTCAACATGGTATTGATTACGTTCCTTGGTTCTCTGTATATCATTTTCCTATGATTTTAAAGTTTTTATCATTACAGTAGCAACATCTGTAGCTTGTGAGGTAGTAGAATCACCTTTTTCCTGTGATATGGTGGTATCATGGGCCTAATTTGATTGAGTGCCATCAACTAGTTGAGCCCTCTATAACTGAGAAACAAAATTATCCTCAATTCCTTATTCTATTGTAGTGCCACTCATTCTTCTAAGTTGTTGACTATCACCAACCCAGCTACTCAAATGATTTATTGGTCGCCCACTTCGAAGTGTTCAGTACATATAATCCAAATGGGATGGATCTGAAGAAATTTCAATAGTACTCTCTGTTACAACCCTATCATTCTCTGCAATCATAGACACATTACATTATATATCTCCTTAAACTATGAATTATAAAGTTCGAATACAATAAAAACAATTTGTAATCTAGCAGATGTTCAACAACCAAAAATTTTAAAAATTACATATTGCTCAACGAAAAACTGATCTGAATTGGCTAGATGGTCTAATGAGAATTGGATGTTGAAATGTCATTCCACAATCATCAATCCTTCCTATAAGATTATATATAGAGGTAGTACTTCCCTATCATCGATTTTCCCCAAAAAAATTTTCAATAGGAATCACATGAAATGGATCAAACAGAAAATCACCTTCAGCTCAACTAAGCTAAGTTTGAGATAACCAGAGCTAAGTTCGAGATAAAAGTATCAAGACTCAATCTTTCCACTTATATTTTGATTTAAAGCAGCTACAATATCTTGTCAAATTTCTAACTCCATAGCTGCCTGAAGCATATGAGTAGCCTCAAGAATATGGAAAACAATAGTTGATGCAACACTGTTAAACCCTAAAAATAAGCAAATAGTAGGAAAGATGAGAAAAGAAACCAATCCACCTCTTTCAAGGAAACACAATGCTATGGCATGCACCCTTTTTAGCCTTGCACATAGTTGGAGAAGATCTTGTACAACAGTTGAGGTAAGATTTATCTTAATGAAGTTGCAGACTATGTTAATAGTTTTTTTCTACTCTTCAGTAGTTATGTACCCTTCATGCACAACCAACATGTACATTGTATGATTTAGATGATTAGACTCCAAATTCTCAGTATTCTCAACATCACCATCTTTTTTATTGGACTGTTTAAATATCATAATATTAGAATCGAATTTTTGCTTCAACTATAGAAAATTATCAACAACTAGTAGCATGGGGATCACATACTTAAAATCTAGAAAGCCGAAACTTTTTTATAGATCTAGGTAAAAACTAGACAAGATATCCAGCAAAATACTAACAAGACCATTGTCAACAGCAATTTCACAAGTTGTACTGTATTCATGTAAAATTAGATCCAAAACATGAGATGGTGGGGAAAACATGCTATTATCCTTTCTGAGATCCCGATTACAATATTTCAGTTGTTCTACAAGAAATCATATAACTTTGGCTCTTGCTTGACCATTGTTTTGAGTGCATGATGTTAGCGTCAAGTCCTTCAAAGGAAAAGCTAGAGATTCCTTAGTTCCTAAGTAAGATGACATGTGGCAAAAGGGAATAGTGGCATTTAGTGTCTTTTGATGGTTTAGTGGACTTCTCTTTGGTTCGATGCAGTTCTGTTTGCTGGAGTACTGAAAACTGCTATTTTTGTTGAATTTAAATTTTTGGATGGGATGCTATTTTCTTCAAATGAGGTCTGATGAGGTTGGAACCCATCTCAAACATCCTGAAACAATTAATAATAATATAAAAAATTTAAGGATTTTCTCTTTCTACCCTTATACATTAAGAATGTTATGTTATCATTCATGGAGCACCTCAGAAGCACCTCAAAGACCCTAAGAGCATACTCTTAAGGGCACTTCCTGAACACTCCCTCTCGGAGCATGCTTTGAGAACAAAGTGTGAGAGGCCATGGATCCCCTACAATGTAGCTTCAAAGAGTCTAGACCAAAGTCATAGGAATCGTGAGTCAAATTGCGATTTTTTTATTTAAATTGGACTGTGCAGTCAAAAGATCCAATTCAAAACTTTCTAAGTTTGACTTGGGTTGACCAAGTTGACTCAGTCATCACAAGTAAAACTCATGACTTAACCCTTGACTAGAGATTTATGGAAGTCTGCACCCAGGAAAAGGTTTTAAACCCATTTTTCACTTTTTCTTCTCATTCTTTTGCTTGATGGAGGTGTTTTCTACTTGCTGGTGTGAAGAGATAGTGACCAAATAATCCACAAAGAGGCTATCTAGGAAGGATTAACTCAGACCAAATTTTTATCTAGATTCTGGACTTACCTTACAGATGAGAATCAAGATTATCATCATATTATAGATGATACCTATTCATTGTGAAATTTTGAAGATCTATTGAAATCTTGTAATATATGGACATGGCTATTTCAAATATCAATGAAAAGTGTTTTTAATTCAAAATATTTGTATATATTTATTTTATATTTGCTTATTTTTTCTTGATCCAATTCAAAACTTTGATTCTTTTTCCATGTCAATTTATTGATGATTCCAAGTCTAGTGACTATGGTCCAAACAGAAAAAATTGAAAGAGAATAACATTTGGTTCTCTTCTTCTAGTGTCCAGATATAAAATATTGTGAACTAGTTTTACAATGAAATCCAACGTAGGGGACAAACATCTGTTATTTTTAGAATAACCCTAACCCACATGTTGAACATCTGATAGCAAACTTGAATCTCGCCATGAGAAGGATCAAAATTTTACATTGGGATTCAGGATAGATAGATCACAGGTACAACATAATTTCAGAGGTATTAAACCTTGAAAGTCAATTGATGATGACTAAATAAATTATAAAAATGCATTATACAAGCCAAGTCAGATTTGAAAGAACAATATTTAAAAAATAAAAAGATAATGTCTTTTCAGCAATAGAGAAAATGTAATGATATCATGCGGCAAACACCTTGAAGTAAGATACAGAAATAAATAAGTACAAAAATATAATATTCTAATGTTCCCCCCACTTTGCGCTTTTCTATTTTGAATGTTATCATAAAAGTTGTAACAGAATATAAGCACTTGGAGCCTAACAACTTCAGAATTATTGTGACCTCATCCATTTTTAACTCCAAATAAAATTAAAAGCATTGATGACCAGGAAATAAAAATACTTACACACTTGTCAACTCTTAAAGTGTAAGTCTGTGAATCCAATGTTTTAACCTTTATCTCAACTATTGCATCTGAACATTCACCTTGATCTCTTTCAGCAATTATGATTTCATTTATATTCCTATTTTCCATCCTGCGGTGCCACTTGATTCCTGAAAAAAATGCATAATATCATACAGTAACTCCCAAAATAAGTGTACATCCCAATTTACATTGACACTCTATGAATACCAGATTTTCTTATACACCTAGAATACTACTATTACAAATTCAAACATTCCAAAGAGAGTGAAATAATGGTCATAAGCTCAAACCATCTTAACCACATGTGACAATTACAATTGCTGATAAAAAATACTTCCATGGTATGAACATATCGACCCTTAAATTAAATGCTTGCAAAGTGTACTGAATGAAAAGAGGTGATCTTTAGACTAGATAAAAAGGAATTGGACATCCTATTATGTTAACATAGACTTGTGATATCCACTTGGTGCAGATTGTAAAGATGTCAATTTGTTGTAGTTGTTTGACTTGGAAGTTGGAACACAAGCAAACAAACATCAGAAATCTTTTAAGATATTTTATACTTTGCTTTGCATGCATCAAGTTTTATGAATTCATGCTCAATGGAACAGTTAAAGGGAGATTTGTTGGATTTTGATTTCATCTTTTAGAATGTGATATATGTCTGTGCAAAATTAGCAATAAACATGATATTGGTTTGGAGTATTTGGATTTCCATTGAGTTAAAAAGCCCCTATAAGGACTTTCTCACACACATATACACTCATCATACCTTGAAAAGTCAAATGCAAGAGTACTTTGTGGATACAAGGGGTTACAAGTAGATGAATAAATTGATAACAAAAAAGATGTAAGTTACGGTTCCATAAAATTTATGTTCAAACCACTTGCAAGAACCATGATCCCTGTTTCTTTTCCTGTGTTATCTATAATTGCAGTGTGTGCAGATTATAAACATCTAAAATAATCAGAATTTAAAAAAATCAGAACTCACTTTATAATTTAAGGCTCTCTTTTTCTCACGCAAAGACAAGAGAGACCCTCATGCTTTGCTACTCCAGACTGAAAAGTGAAAACCAATCACAAAATAACTGAATTTGAAATTATGAAACAGACATTACCTCTAACTTAGTTTTTCTTAACAAGGAATAACAAAAGTTTATTGTTGAAAATAGGATGTATTAACAAATATCACATAAACAACATTTGTAAGAAAAATCAATGCAATAAGAGCACTGCATTATCCATATCCATCAACTGTGGGACTAAACATTTACTATATTATACCATAAACAATTGGGCTCCACATTTATCATTTTTCCTCATTTTTCCAGGCCAATAGTAACTGGACGGTAATCTTGAATTCCAGACTTCTAGTAGAAAAAGGATGTTCGTGATAAATGCTTAGAGTAGTGGGATTAAAGCAGCAAGAGTAGTGTCAGTTTCAGACATTTACCAGTTGGAATGAGCTTTTACCATTTTCACATGGACCAATTGCAACAGTTGATATAGGTGTCACAATATAGACCAACTTGTCTACACCTTCCTTCTAAAAAGGGTTGTGAGATCAATTTTGGGTATTGAACTTAAGGATGATCTAATAGGTAAGTTTAAAGTGTTTGAATGATTGAATAAATGTGAATATTGGATCCAGATTACTTGTTCAAGGACATGGTGTTATTGCTATGAACCACCTATAAACCAACTTCTTATTCTCTCTACAACATGTACAATGACATTGTATCACCACAAACTAGAACTAGTAGACATATAAACCAAGGATAAAACTACAGAGACTAAAATGTCAAGATCTACCAGTTGCACAAAGCAGTAGCCAAGGAGGAGTTGTTTCCATGCACAGACATAATAAAATCTCTGATTGAGAATGCTAATGTAGATAACCGAACCTCTAAGTCGTAGAGAAGGAAAACAATTACGCGATTCATTGCCACCACTCTTCAGACAATCTATAAGTTACCACATCGCACAATGTCAGCAATCCCCAAATGGTTACAATAATATAAAAGGTGCATACTTTACATGACATCATTAAGGGTTGAACCATTCTATACTACCTCGAGTAAGGTGTACTTGGTCCAAAATATGCAAGTAGAATTCAGATACCTGGCAGTGCTAATAAACCACTTGTATGGGAGATCGGGCACCAAGCACATATGATTAAGTTCGATTCTGATCACTAATCAAGTGCAGAAGAATGGGACAGTGTTCAATTGCAAGGAATACCCTATATCAAATAACCTTGTACGATGTATCTACAAGGCTAAATCACCCACGCACTGTGGTTGCCCCTTATATATGGCATCATATCTAATGGACTACATATGTGCATAATCATATTTATCCTATTTTGAACATACATGGAATCCATCCTTCACACTCTGCATTCTTACTTTAAATATATATGGGTAACCCAAGATGCACGAGAGTATTCTAAGATATGCAACTTCGTATTAGCTCCATTATACAAAAGAAGTCTAAATGGTGGGAAGTGCCCATGCTTTAGCCAAAGCCCCTTGTATGAGTTTAATGGAGACTTTATCAAACTTGGTTACAATTTCTCTTGCTTGGTTTCATTTGTAAATGGGTTGTATTAATCTACATGGAACCTGTCATCCATAATCTGATGAGTTTGGATATTTTGTAAACTTATGTAATAGCCATTCCCTTTTCTAGGGTTATCGAGAGTAAAGTGATCAACACCATTATATTTTATTAGTTTCTTGAATTATTATCCAAACTCAATTTGAAGCTAAATTTGAATTTGCTTAAGAAAACTATCCAACCTTCTTCCCTACTCTTACTACGTTTGCTTCAAGTTTCTTCACCGAAGTATCCCCATGTCTACTTTATGTTTGAAGAGAGAGTCACCACTATCAATTATTTCCTTTTTTGCATAAGTGGGGGTGGAGATACTAAGTCACTAGCTTTTAAATATTTGAAAAAACTTAAGAGAGTTACTTGTGATGTACATTTATGGTTATGGATCATAAGTCACTTTGGGATGACATTTATTTTTCAAGCCACTATGAATACGTAGAACAGAAATGACTCCAAACTTCCACAATGTTTACAATACTGTACAAACTTAGCCAAGTATATCATAAAAGATGAAAAAGAGAAATGAGCTTCGGATTGGATTATGAAGTGTTAGATCTATCCATGCATATGCAATCACTTTTTAGTACCAATATGAGTGGATATCAAATACATTAATGGAAATATGAAAAATAATCTACATGGAAAAAATAAACCAATCTTAGGATATCAACCTCCTAACTCTTTTATCACTTTAAAGAATCTCCTATTGTCAACAATTTTTTTTGTTAAGCCCTATAAAAAACAATTACAATGATGATAAAAATCTAAATTAGAATAATAATCTTCAAAACTTTGAGCATACCCCTTGCTAGCTCATTTAGGTCATTTTCTCAACACCTTGAACCTGTATTTAAAGATAGTTGGGCAATTCAAAGTCAAATATAAAACTTAAAAGAACCCTAAACTAACCTAGATTCCCAATTATCTTGTGTTGACTTATCCACAAATTTAGGAAAAGTCAATAAATTAAATGAAATAAAATCACATTCAAATAATAAAGCCTCATCTCATTATACTTCATTGTTTGTATTTATAGGATGATAGTGTGCTATTGGGTGAATCTTGTTTCTATCAATGGGACTCCATCCTTTGTAAGTCCAATAAACCCATTGTTTGTGTTTATAGGATGATAGTGTGCTATTGGGAAAATTTTGTCAGATGAGAAAACACCAACTCTCATTCATTGTTCTTATAATGATACCATGAATATATTTCTACCTACCTAATCATTCACCTTGGAGGAGATAACTCGTTAAACAATTTCCACATTCTGAGCATGGTGCTGATGGTGCATTTGCTTCAAAGGAGGATATGGTTTCAGATTCTTTATCCCCAACAGAAAAAACCAAAGAAGAGATCACTGCAATTCGAGGTGCAGAAACAAGTACAGATTCATTTCAGATTCAGAATGATGATCATGAGGAATATGTCATTCAATTAATAGGAAAAAAACAACCATTTGCTTGTCATCCTTCTCAATCACCTGAAAGGCCTTGTGCAATTCCTAAAGAGGCTGTGGAGACAACAACTGCTTGAGACTTGGGTAACACAATTGACAATGATATGCAGGAAGACAGTGTTAGTACTTTCCATAGTGACAACTCCCTTGCTAGCAGTATAGAGTGTCAAAAGATCAATGTTAATAGATTTACGATGCCTTCGTCCAGCATGATGTATAATAAGGATAAGTTTCAAGAAATGAATGAGGAGAAATCTCATTCTGGGAGAAGTGTGGGTGAAGGTTGTTCCATCAAAACATAAAATACTATATGGAAACATTCTGATGAAGAATATGCAACATTAGGTCACTTTGGTGGAAACACAAAATGTGAACAGCTTGAGATGTTTGATTTTGCAGTTATTGCAGATTTAACTGTTCTAGGTGGATCTGTATCTTCTTGTATGGGGAATATGGAAGATCAATATTACACACAGCAGTGTGTACACAGTGTTACCTTGAGGTAAGGTGTGGCTCAAAATACCCTTGAAGAAAACTCCTCTGAGACAAAGATCAAGGCAGTGATCACAAACTGTTTTGAAGAAGCTACTAGTCAATCACTCAAGGGTGATTTTTGGAACTCCTCATTAGAACTAAAGGTTGTATCCCACTATCAAAAGAATGTTCTCTCAACTGCACATGGTATGTTATAAAATGCTTCTAGGAAAAAGGCACAGCCCATTTTGCAGATTTCACCAGAACATGTCACAAAGTTTATCCTTTATGAGAGTCCTTTAGATATGTTTAAGTCACACAAGATCTACTCTAATCTCATTACTGCAAATGGAGTGCCTGACAAATTAATTACGCGCAGTCATGTTTATTAATCCCTTCTAGCCACTTTGTAATTTTGAGCATTGTGGGAAATGCAATAATGAGTATTTTCCATGGCAGCATGCTAAATACTACAACCTAACTCCTTCTCAAGTTTATGAACAACTACATAAGTACAATACCAATGATATTGATGGTTCTTTTGGACACCACGAGTTAAAAATTCATGGAAATAAAGAATTGCAATTATGTAGTGGGGCAATTGGGTTTTCAAATTTTCCTTGTAGAACTATTGTAGAGAAATATGTAGTGTCATGAAGCTTGTTGCATCACAACACTAGTAGCTATGGACTAAAAGTGCCAGTGTATCGAATTGGGCCACATCTTTTAAAAGCAGATAGTCCTGTGGTGGGTAACCAGATAGCTTGCGACACTTGGCATTTCTGGAAATTAGGTTTCTGCCAATCCTTCTCTATTCCATTTTCTATTTAGAGACTTCTACCTTCAGACATGTCGTGTTTACACAGTGCATCTATTAGGAAGTGGATGCTTGGCAATAACAGTCAACTTCCTAATTGTTTATATACTTCTAGTGTAATTGGAAAACCAGATGATACACAAAAACACATTTTTTGAGGACTTGGTGATGTAGAATGTTGGTTAGAGTTAGCGATCGATTCAATGAACATTGACAACAATATTGATAAATCAGATGGTAGGAAAAAAAATTTGTATGTTTTATCACGAGCAATAGAGACTAATCTGAACTCTATAGTTGTGTGGGTGGCGTACCTTCATATCATTTACAAAAAGGAGAAGGTGATAGGAATGGATGATATGTTTCATCATGCGGTGCAGCATAATCAATGTTCATGTGAACTATGGACTCTCTTTATAAATAGCCAGCTTCAAATGGATCAGAGATCGGAAGCTTACAAGTCTACAATCACAGCATTATGCCAGAATGCATGTGCTGATAAAATTGTTCCATTTGTCCTAGACATTGTTTTGCAGATGCTTAATTTTATATCTATGTCAAACTGCAAGCATAAAGCCATGCCATGGACTGATGAACTCCTTTACTATTCATCTGAAAATTATGGCAAAGGCCAGTCATAGTTTATCAGTATCTTCACTATATTGCCATATTTGAGAAATCCGGATGCTTGTGTACTTATGGTCTGTTGTTCATATTTCAGAGTATATGTAAAGCTTCCTAAAGCTATTGTGGCGGCTGGAATTTGAGCANAGTATCTTCACTATATTGCCATATTTGAGAAATCCGGATGCTTGTGTACTTATGGTCTGTTGTTCATATTTCAGAGTATATGTAAAGCTTCCTAAAGCTATTGTGGCGGCTGGGATTTGAGCAGGAATTACCTTTTGATGTTGTTTGGGATAATTGTCCACTTTCAGAAGTATATAGAGATAATGCCGTGAAATTGATGGACTTTGCATTTTCTAGTCTCAGTGAATGTTTTACTGATGATTTTATTGAGTCATGGAAGAATGATAAGGATGCTTTTTTAGTATTCCATGAATTGGTTGTTAACCATGTTAAATTTTTGTTAGCATTTGAAGGATTTACAAGTGTACACAACCTCTATTGCAAGTGTAAAAATCTATGCCCGACCTATGTTGAACTTATCTCTTCTTGCATTGAATCACAAAAAACTTGAATTCTCCACATATCAACTCCTCTAAAACTTCCATCCATAGATGATTTATATAGATTATAAATGACTAGATGGTTTCAAGCAAGGACAATTCTTCTCATAGATGGAACCGGGAAATCGACAATTTTCAAAGACAATGCCATTAAAAAAGAGAATATCGAGAAGTTGATTCGATGACGCACAATTTTCAAAGCAAGTTTTAGCCACAAATCATATACCTATGGAAATTAGAAACCCACTACACTGATCAATAGAAAACAAGAAATCCATAGGCATTTGAGCTTAATATAGTTCCTTTAGATTTTTCTTTTGAACAAATTCCTTGATCATCCAAGAAGATATATGGATCCCTAAATGATCTGATATTATTTCCCTTCACTAATCCTTCCTGTTGAATGTTCGTGTACAATTTTTGGAACTAATCATTTTAAAAACAATCGTCCATCATCTGTCTTACCTTCAATCTAAGCAAAATTTCAATGAGAAGGAAGAACTAGTAGCTAAAAGGAAGATATTATCTAATATATTTGATGAAAATAGAGGAGAAATGATTGCAGTGGCTTGTGCAAATTATCACATTGTCTCGCTCCTGAATGAGTTGTTCACTCATGATTATAAAACCTGTTCAAATAAAAGGGAACCACCAAAATACCCAGAATCAAAACTCCCAGCATGAGCAAACAAACGAACACAACCCCTGGGATTATTGGATCACATCGTGTCAAATAAAGGGCTATCAAATGAAGGTGATGGAATTGGGGACCAATGGTTTTAACCATACAAAAGTGGTCTGTGTGTTTCAATCCTAGGTTGGAGGCATTTACAACACAATTGATCTGGGTTAAGCTACCATGATTTCCCATTGATATTTTTGAGGGGAATAAATAGCCTTTCAGGACCTTGGATTGACTCGTATCATTTCAGTCACTAGATACGGGGTCTCGCTCCTGAACGAGCTATTCATGCATGATGATAAAACCTGTTCAAAGAAATGGGAACCACCAAAATACCTAGAATTAGAACTCCCAGCACGAGCAAACAAATGAACACAACCCCTGGTCTTATCGGATCACATCATGTCAAATCAAGGTCAATCAAATGAAGGTGATGGCATTGGGGACCAATGGTTTTAACCCTACAAAAGTGGTCTGTGTGTTTCAATCCTAAGTTGGAAGCATGTACAGCACAATTGATCTGGGTTAAGCTACCATGATTTCCCATTGAGATTTTTGAGGGGAATAAATAGCCTTTCAGGACCTTGCATGTGGGGGCTCTTTAGTAGCCGGCACTTATTTTGCAACTCCTTCAGATGGGTCATTGACGAGTAAGTCACGGGTTAGATTTGGCCATTTCCTTTGTAGTGCATATTCAATCGGTAGCCTACAAAGTATATCCAATAGAACTACAACTTGACCATCCCAAAAGTATAAAAAAAAGAACAAAGTATCATGGTTAAATAGCTTCTAATAACACCCTCTGCCATGTAATCTTATGCACAAATGCCTAGAATCAAATCACTGAAAAATTTAATTCAGTCAATAATTCACAAAGTTGCAAATGAAAAGCATTCCCAAAGAATAAATACAAATGCAACAACTGATCAAATGAAATATTCAATAAACTTAAAACTTAATAACATGCATTGAAATGTAAAGCAAGGTCTTGGTCTTGTTGCAATAGCTGCAGTGCATTTTATGGGGGTTTGACTAACATATGGGGTTCAAAGGGTGTGTTGTTGTTTACAGAGGTGTTCCAAGGACTATAAATGCCACTGCATAAGACATTGTGTGAGGGGTTTGGATGTTTAGGTGCAGATATTTCGTATGATCTTGAACGCTCGAGGGATTCGAACTCTAGACCACTCTATGTTTCAGAAAACAAAGATGCATGCACTAGAAAACCATTTCCGTACCTGTAAAGAATCCCTCGGCCCCTTCTTCTTGTTTTCTTGCGCTTTAGTTGGGAAGATATAAAAATTGACATGTACAGTCTGGAGCCGTGTCTAAAGCCGAGGGAGGCCGTGGGTGCTGGTGTTGGTCTTCCCCCCACAACTGAGGTCGGGTACATTCTGGTTCTACTCGTGGTGTTGAAGATTTGTATCGCTCTTTCTGGCTAGTTGGGAAGTTGGTAAATGAGGTGTGAGCTGAGGCATGCACATAAAGAAATGTCAAATATCATCCCTCTCTATGGCAAATGGATCACTCCACACACATACCCCTCGGTGATCAAATTTGAATAAGGGCGAGTCAGTGATCAAATTTGAAATTTGAAGGGCGGGTCAGTGAATTTTAGATATGAAGGGAAATATAAATAATTTTACTTCAATTCACAATTATAAATTAACTAAACTCTTTCACCAAAAAAACATAAATACTCTTCTTTTAAATTTTTACAATTTTAAATAATCGAGCACTTCTCTTATTGAACACATTAAATTGTCATATGTGTATCATTAACAGTAACGTAACAACTATTCTATCGTATTTTTTCCAGTTTGAGCACACTTCATTATACAAAAAAACTACTTAGACTATGCCATAACCATATTGGGGAATCCACATGCAATCCAAGCTTGAGAGATGTAATAATTATAAGGATTGGGCACCTAAGGAAAAATAATACACAACTCAGAAAACATTAAAAAAAATTCCTAAGCAAGTAAGCAAACCTATCATAACCGGGGTCAGGGCATCAACTTTTTTTGTTCAACAATTGTCATGAAAACATACATGTATGGGATGGAGGGGCAATGGAATCAAGCCTAAGTCAATTGAATCCTTGCAACTCACTATGTGCCTGAGTCTCAACAATCTGCCTTTTAAATTGAACCAAAATACCAAAGTAAGTTTATTAATAGCTATATTTGAGAAAGTTCTAGGTGTGAGTAATTAAGGGATTGGGGCTAAAAATTGTTGTGATTTGTACTAGTCCACGATTTAATGAATTGATAGTCATGAGTAGGATATTAAGTTATTTAATGAAAACAAGTAATGTGTATAACCTCTATGTCGAAAATGTTTTCCATGTTGATGCATGCCACTACCCTCTTTATTGTCTTACCAAAAGGCATGATAATGAGGAAGAAGACCTAAAATTATGGACTTCACCTTCAAAGAATGCCTTGCAATCACATTGGTAAGGAGTGATAAGAAGATCACAACAATCCAACGTGTCAAATCTTAGTTTATAGTGTTAATTAAAGACTTATATGGTAAATTTAATATAAGACTTACTTATAGTGGTCTCTTACTCGTTGCATCTTGACACATTTAATATTTTATGGTCCTCTTTGTGCCTTGACCCAATTCATATTATAAGGTGAGGATGTGCATGCATAATAATCCTTAGTTGTGATTATGAGATGAGGATTTAAAGAGAAGAGGATGTAAATACAAGCAATTTTTATATGTATTTTGGTGGTGCCAAGGACAAATGTTGTGAGAAACCACAAATGTTTGGAAGGATGGAGGGAGATTACATCATGATTCCACCCATCAAATTGAAGACTATTCTTGAGCCAACAATTGTTTTTTTAATTTTTTTAATAACTATTGTTTCTCCATATCGTGTGCCCAATGAACCTCTCTATAGCAATGCATAAATCAACCTTTGCACAGTTTGTGATCCTAGCTACATGCATTTTTTCTATTTGCATGACATCACGTGTTGCTTATAGTTGTCATGAGTCCATGATATTCATGCAAGAAATGAAGTCTTGTATAGGAGGACTTATCAAACCGGCCTTTTGAATTTAATTTTGACAAAAAAAGAGTGGACATTGGTAGCGAGGTTCACATAGGTAGTAGGCACAAAGTTTTGAGCTCGTTTAGGGCCTAGTAGTAGACTAGTAGATGTTCGTTTTTTATATAATCATAGTTGTTGACAAATTGTCACAATTTAGATTGCAGCTCCAAGTGACTCGAGAGTGAGAGTCACATCTTGATGGCTAGTGCCTCGTAGTCATCAATGATTACTATCTATCTTGCACAACTAAGGAGTGAGTGCATGACATGAGTGAGTGAGTGATTATAATTTATCATATTTCTAATATTTTGAATGATGAGTTGAACTTTATAGTATAGGAATTTCAACATCTTGACAAATTTATATGGATGGGTAGTTTCAAATGTCGCCCTTCTTTTGAAATGTTGATATAAATTACGCCCTTCTTAATTGGAAGGGTAAAATTTAGTTTTCTAATTTTTTTTTGGAAGGCAATTTTAACTTTACACTTATGGGAAGGGCTAGGAAGGGTTCAATTTTGAACGTTGCATGTACTTTGTAATTACGAAATTTCCATGTTCTTGGAGAAACACTCGGGAGTCGAGACTTTGAGTCGTGGGGTTCGATGACCCTATCCCGATTCCCGGGTCCACCCTCCATTTTACTATCTTTTAGTGTCGGTGTCATTATGATGTACACTTTGACATTGGCATATTATTTAATTACATCATTAGTTAATTGACAACTTGGTTTTCTAAATTTCTTTGGATGTGTGACTTTGAGGATTTGTAAGGCTCTCTTATATAGGAATGGTCAAGGTGCACTAAAAATGTAAGTGAAACTAATTATTATTGATTTTTCAATTTAATTATTATCGATTTCTTTAGTATACCTCTTTGTTAATATTGTTTATGATATTTTTTAGTAGAGCCTTCTCCTAAACCTTCTAGACTTCTTGCCACTCCTTAACTAAAGTTAATGTAGCAGCTACCCTAATCCTGGCATCTGCAGAGGAGAGGTTTATAAACACATCCATGTGTAACTCCAGTTGAAGAGGGCCAACGTCTTTCCCGTGTGGAGGGTTACTATGATCAAACCCCGGTTCATTGGGGCCTGCGAAATAAATAACTTATTCATTAGAGTTTCTAATGCAAAGCTCTGATCCTTCATGGTTTTTGTAGTACGACTTTGATTCATTAGGGTTTCTATAATGAAATTCTCCTCCAATAGAGTCTACACAGCCATTTTCCTCGAAGATTTGATCATTTTGAATAGTGTTCAATGGATTTTCATCCAAATAAAGGCTTTTCTTCTTATTCTTCTTACTCGCAAACACTTCAACTTCCATGGCATCTTCCAACATAAATGAATAAGCCCCACAAATCATAGATAATGTTAGCAATTGGAGATGCATAGTTTAGGTAGAGAGGGGACTTGGATCATCCTCCATGATGGTGTCATTTTGAAATTTCCATTTTTTCCATTCACCATCACCTAATAAGATACCATCCTTCGATAAATGATCTGCAATTTGATTCATCTGTCTGAAAACATGTTGGAAGGAGATTTCCCAAAATTTAAAGACAATTATGATCAACTCTTCAGAATAGGCCTAAGATATATATTCCTTGGTGGTATGTGATATTTCATCCAGTTAATGACAAATAAAGAGTCACCAAAAACTTGAAGTCTCATGATGAACTTAGGCCCTAGAGGTTAATCCCAAACCATAGCCTAGTAGTAAAAAATTATTCATGGCGTTATACATCCCAAAATGGCCATCATATCCCACTCACAATCCAAAAGATTCCCTCTGTGATGGATTTTAGCCGTGCATAGAGTTAAGGGTCATTTATGAGTGATTATGGGTAAATTAAGGGTAATTAACGGTTTATTAGTGATCATTGAAGGGTAATTTGTGGTCAATTACAGGTAATTAAGAGTCATTTAGGGGTAATTATTAGGTAATGAGTTGTGGTAATTAGGGGTTAATGTGGGGTCAATTAGGGGGTAGTCAGGGGATAATTAGTGGTAATTAGGGGTTAATATGAGGTCAATTAGGGGGTAGTTAGTGGATAATTAGTCGCAATTAGGGGTCAATTATGAGTTAACTAGGGGTAATTATTGGTCAATTATGGGTAAATAGGGTCCGTTTATCCCAAGGGATTAACTAAGCCAAGGTTTCCCATGATGTTTGGAATTTAGTTAGGTTCATGGCGTCATGTTTCCATTTCAAATCCTTGTGTGTGAGGCACACTAGTCTACATCAATGGGTTTACTAGGGAATATGCCTTACATGAATGTTTAGAAGCATCCCTTGGGTTTTTCCATGAGGTTTTCCTTCTAAAAAAGTAGGGACCATTTAGAGGGTATCAAGGGTTAATTAGTGGTAAGCATGGATTATTTAGGGGTAATTAGTGATCAAGTAGGGGTCATTTAGGTGCAATCAATGGTTAAATAGGGGTAATAATTAGGGGTCAATTATGAGGTTAATTAGGGGTCAATTATAGGGTAATTAATGGTAAATTGCAGTACTCTTCAAGAGGATGGATATTGAGAACATACTTGAAAAATATATTTAGGGGTAGTGATTCTAATCCCCCCCATAAAGTCTCATGAGAATTGAACTTTTGGCAATAGAATTTAAAACACCACCTCTAAAAGCAAAATTTCCTTGACTTTTTTTTTGCGGGGGGTGGGGCGGGTTCTAACACTGTCTTGAAACATAGATTGTGGGGGGTTTATAAAACCATCCACAAATACTCAATCAGTCACATAACTATTAATTATGACTCATGGATAAAGAATTTGACCACAACATGTGCCTTGAATTTTTACCTAAGAAAGAGATATGTGCATAATAGGTTATGGAGGTGACCCTAGGTTTGTAATTAGTTATACAAGTCATTGTGTATTAGTGTTATAAGTTCAACTCATATCTCTAAATAACTTTGTGATTAACTTAAAGTGCCAAGTAAAAGTCACTCTCGAAGAGTACATAGAGACAAGCTTATATATGCAAAATGTGTGTGTGTGTGTGATGTGTGTCTCCATGTGAATGGCCATCTCCTAGTATCCTAAGTTGGGCATTTACCTCTATGTTTTCAATCACTCTTTTACTATTTAAAATGAATCCCATGGGAATCAAACATTGGTTAATAGTGTAGCGTAATGCTGAAATATTTGATAGGGGCCATAAAACTTGAGAAACTGATTGCTTTTTTCCTTGAGATATGACCGATTATAAGGCCAAAGATGTAAAAAAATTTGATCCACTTCTTCAAAGTAACACTATGAGCATTTTGGTAAAAAACCTTCAGTAATTTGATCCACTTCTTCAAAGTAAACAACCTTGTAGGGTGACATTTTGGTAGCACCATGATACGTGGTATTGTACTACCTTTCTGCAAGGGGGGTGTAGGGGGGGTGGGGGAGTAAGGGTGGGGGGACTACTAAAACCAATGGCCATATAAATAAATGTAAAACCCAATGGCTAACAATATTTTTATGGTCAAAACCTCACAACCTCTATTACTTGTTATTAACTCCAATATCTCAAGTTTTGTAGTATCCAGAAGTATTATGACATGTATCATCATCGTGGACATTGACGTTGTCATCATCATCATTGTTATGGAGAGAAATTCCTATGGATTGGGGTACCACAACAAACAGCTTGACTCCAGAAATCAATCCTTTCCAATATGAAATAGAAATTAAATATCTAACACTAAAGGATCAGACCTCGTACCTTATTCCGGACGGTTGAAGTAGATCCCCGTTGAGCTTTCCAACTTCAGCTTGAATTGATAGATTACTTCCTCAACAACAAGTAAACAATACAAGCATTCTATATATCATGGTGTTAGATCTATTCTAGCATATATAGTTAATAATGTATAAGCATTTGACATAATCCAATGGATAAAATCTTCATTCAAACACACATTATTGGACAGGAAAATATATTTATATTAATATAAATCAGAGATTACAAGATACAACCTAAGTCAGCACGTCTGCGAACCGGAGAAACTGAATCCCCCACTTGGGCCTCCACCACCTGAATCCTCCATCTCTCGATAGCAAGCTCACAAGCAAAAGGAAATCTTGGGAAGAACACCAAAGTGCTCCAAGGGACAAAGGGATGTAGACTCAAGCATAAGTTCTGGTAAAAATGGACTATAGTTTCTTTGCTCTCAATTCTCTCTTATGCCTTCAATGTACCAAGGGGTTCCTTATATAGCTTTTCAAAGGGGTAATGAAAGGTCGAATCCGAGCGATCTCAAGGCATAGGGAAGGCCAGGAGTCAAGTGAGTCGGATCCATGTCAAGGAAAACTCCAAAAGGATTTGGATTTTGTACACATCCCGATGTACGTGGTTTTAGTGGTCAAACCCACGTATATATGCACTTATAGGTTTAAAAGTCGTGTGTATCATTTTTCACATGTTTTTAGGGATGGTCAAGGAAACATCAAAGGACAAAAAATGGTCCATGGGGTCTAAGGAGTCTGCAGCGGGCCAGGGGAAGGCCATACGAAGTGTGATTCACTTGGAGTGGTGAAATCAGCTATAACAGATGCCCCCTAATGTGTGAGGTCAGATGGGTCATACGATGGCTGAAATACATTATAAGTCCATCCCAGAAGTGGAGTGATGAAGGATCCCAAATGGAAGACCAACCACCCAATCAACATAGTACAATAATACAACTCTACACATAACTGCAAATACATATAGCAGTCCCGGATACATAAGAATACAATGGCCATGAATAGGCATGATACAAGATATCACATAAGTGGTCATCGCCACGTACAATATACAATCAGAATCTCCATGATGAATATATACAAAGGACCATGATCTCCATAATGGCTGAAGATATATAATAGATCAAGATCTTCATAGTGGCTGGAAATATCTAACATATACTGGAATCAAGTCACGAGAGCTAAAATCTCATGAACACTGGCATGATCAAGGAGGTAGCATATAAGAGATGCCACCAATCTGGAAGGTCTTCTACACACATTGCTACGAGTAGATGTCCTACTATGTGAATAGAGGTGTCGAGGTCGAACATAGTAGTCCATCGTCTGATTACCGGTCATTAATGTATACTGTTAACAGAACCGAGATCACCCACCAATAATGAAAATGGGAATCAAGGTACTAGAGTGCAAACTAACAAGTGTGAATAAATGTGTTGAGATCGAACACTTGAGAGGATCCATCGACCAAGGGACATTGATGTATTCCCAAAGACTATCGATGGCGAGAGAACCTGCCACTAATGACTGCAAGTCTCAAGGCACTCAAAATGACTCTAGATTCCAATGCCAAAATAAATGATCTGAAGTCGATGGGATGAAATCCGCTGGAAGGAGGGCATTAAGGCATCCCCCATCATCCAACACAAGGTACTCCGCAAAGTTGTATAATGTGGAAGGACTCGATCATAAGGTGCATGAACCAGTAACTGTACAGGGAATGGCCGACATGCAAAGTCAAGGTAACTGAGGAATGGCCTACTCAGGCTTCAACTTCCTTCGAACAAGAGCATAATGGTTTATGGAGACTAAATAAAGGCAGCATAGACTCGATATACAAACTGGGCATCTCTGCGACATAGGAGGCATCGACAAAGGCTCCATAGGGACTGGAAGCTTAACCAGTCAGTGGAGATAAACTCAGATAAACGAGTACAGCTCCCAAAGTCAAACTATAAACCAACCAATGGATGTGATATACAGTGCTCTATTCGAAGGTGACATGACTCGATAGCTGCCACAGATAACATGTTTGCTTGCCCGGCATTTTGGTTTTTTGATTTTTTTTTTGGACCTTTTTCAGTTATTTAAAAAGCTTGAAAAAAGAATAAAATAGCTTTATAGTTACATACTAGGAGGAGACGAGTGTCATAAGGGAAAAAAAACTAGTTGCAAGGAGTGGAACATACCTATGCTCAATGCAAGGATACATGTGTAGGATATCGACACTCGGGGGAAAATCCCCTCCCGGTAAAAAAGGAAACAAGCTGTGAAGGATATAAAAAATGGCGCTACATGGCTAGACATGAGACAGGCTTGGGCTATATGGCTGAAATGCAATGTCAGGGAAGCTGGAATAAAGCTATATAAGGCAGGAAAAGCTCATGATAATGCATTCACAACTTGACATGAGGGAGTCCTAAGGGAAATAGGCCAGCAAAAGATCAAGATTATTATAAGGCTCTTGCGAAATGTCATGGCAGTACTATACAACGGACTCCCACAATCTAAAGGAGAAAATGTCAGCATGGGCACCAAATGAAAAATAAGGCGCTAACTAGGGTACCCATGTAAGGTGAAACTCTACCACTCATATCATGCCACTTCTAAATCAGCAAGAAGGTTCCATGACATAATAGAATGGGTTCGTACCTAAGGTCATGATGAGATGGTCATAAGGTTATGTAAAATGCAAACGATGATGAAACCTAACCTATATGCCAGTTTAGACATGATACCTGAGATCGACACAAACTGGTCAATCCAACGGCTGAAACAGCACTGAAAAAGGTCCTCTACATCATGAATTATGTCAAAAATGGTCCAAAATGGTTAGAAAATGTCGAAACTGTAGGAAAGGGGGTAAAAATTTTCAAATATTTGAAAATTTTCTATAAATAGTAAACAATTCAAAATATTATAAAACATTTGAAACTTTTACCCATTTGAGCTCTGATTTTCAACAGCGAATTCCAGGAGATCTAGCCGGCGGAATCCACTACCGTTTCTTCCAGGTATTTACTCATGCTCTTCTCTTTCATTTTGATGTAATTTTTATAAAATTACATGGTCAATTAAGTTTTCTAGTCCAACCCAAATGGGCCCTGCAGCCCATGCAGAAATCGAGGTTTTTTCCGCGTATAGGGCTGGATATACGTGGAAAAAGCCCTGAAACACGCATACATACGCGGTTGTTTTGAAAACAGTCGCGTATGAGGCTGCGCATATGGTTTTTTCATAAAACTAATGGAAAAATTTGCAATTTATTGTATAGGATGGTCTTAGAGTGGAGAGAGCGTGAACATGGTGAGGTAGAGGAAGCAGTAAGGGCCGATCTAATGGCTCAACAAGCTCTACGTGCATGCGGACTCTACAAGTTTTGGTGTCTTGGTGATTTGAGGGCCAAACCAAGACTATTACAGATGCTGGTGGATTACTGGGATCCAGACTCAGAGTCACTACTACATTTCGAACAAAAATCCGACGACCGTATTGTTGGATTTTCGACACCTCTCTGTCGCATGTACGACAATATGAATTTTTTTAAGCGTCGGTGGATTTTCATCAGTTATCTGACATCTTTCCAATCCGTCGGTTAAGCGACAGCTCATTTTACCATCGGTTAAATGTAAATCATCGGTTATACGACATCTAATTCATATTAAACTTTAAACGTAAGCGTCAGTTAAGCGACGGTTAAGCTACGATCTAGCGACGGTATTGCGATGGACTAGCGACGGTTCACCAAAGAGACCCGTCGGTTAAGCGATAGTTGACCAAAGAAACCCATCGGTTAAGCGACAGTATTGGAAATTTTTTTTTTTTAAATCACCTACAGGCCGTCACTTAACCGACGGCTGTAGGCGTTTTTAGAAAAAAAATACAAATGCCACCCACTCTGGATAGTAATTTCTTGGCGTTTCTCATTTACTATTGCATATTCCTAAGGGCTTAGAAGTGACCCTCTATTAATGTCTTAATACTATTATATAGTTATTTATATACCTTATATTAGGTACACTACAACAATGTCCAAATAGAGTCAAGGGGGCAGTTTGAAGCCAGAATTAGGTAATAAAATAACAAATACTAAGTTCTAACATTCTCATAAATCTAAAATATAGAGGAAAGTAGTGTAGTCGGCATTAGAAGTAAACAGTTGAGGTAATCTATGAGAAAAGACTAATGGAACAAAATCATACATGTGAAATATTACAGGATCTGCAATGAAGAGTTTTAAAATCTCAAGAAAGTACAGATAAAATCTTGCCTCAATGTCTTCACAGCTCGCATCTAATGGCATCACACATTCAACTACATCAGCACCTAAGCCTAGTAGTGCATGTAATTCGTAGGCATGTTGTTGCAAGTCTGTTGAGTGTGATGTCGATAATTCATCAATTAAGGAATGGCACTGCAATATAAGTCCAACATGAAACATGAACGTCAGAATAATATGACCAAAAGAATGGAAAATGCATATTTCAAACAAGAATTTCTGAGAGGCTAAATTGAAGATAAGTAAAATGAACACTTCCCAACTTGATGGTCTACATTTGGGGATCAGGCAAACCCAATCATCTACATTACCATACTATGGCTTCCTTGAATACAAGATGTCTACATTCAAAGTCAAGAACTTACACTTGATATATCTATATGCAGCGGTTGGTGCTCGTCTACAATGACCCCGAAGAAAAGATGAATAACTATAATGAAAAGCCCTTTACATATTCCATGTGCCTTCTACCAAGAAATATTGTGGCTGCATAGTCTCCTTTTTAAACCCTTATCATATGAAAAGACCCAACCAATTATAGAGGGGGGAGTTGCCCTAGCATGGCACGATGCTCTACAAATGGTGCAAAGCACAAATTAAGACAATGGGAGCACAGCCAATGAAGCTCATTTTCTTAAAAATTCTAAACAAAGTGATTGAAAACAAACAGCATGGTTTCGCACATCAAGTGATCACAAATTAAAGTGTTTGAATCTAACATGCGGCCATGCAAGCTATAACTTTGTATCTAATCAAAATCTTCCCCTAGTAGCATATGCCTCGTTCAGATAAAACGCTACAGCACATGATAAAGCCTTACAAAAGTAATATCTACTCCTAAATGCCCTGGAGGATGGTATTCATACAATTCAAGAACCTGTTAATTGCAGGTTAAACAAATAAAATGACAAAGAATAAGAGTAAAGCAAAGCAAGCCTTGCTCTGTTATACCCAAAATTGCCAGTTTAACTCAACCCCAATCCAAAACTAGGTCAAATCTAACCAGAACAAAGCAGCATTGGCTTGCTACATCAGACTTAAGTCAAAACTTGTGAAACTTGACAATCTATGCAAACATGACAAGTTGTAACCAGGTCCAATCACCCGCATGCCTATGTAAACCAAGAAATATCCAATCTTACCCATTTTTTGCACATCTTGCAACAAATTTTTAGACCTTCATGTAGCATCAATGGCACAGATTTTGTGTTCATCTTCTAAGCATATTATCTGTAGGTTAGGGAATAGAAATTGTACTCATTTTCTAACCAATATTCAATCATATGGGCACATATTTCCACCAGATATTTTTCATAATACAATTTTCTATATATTGTGCTCAGTTTCTACGCAAATTTTTGATACCTTGGGCATAGATTTTCACCAATATTGCAGATACGTTGTTTATAATGCAATTATGTTCTACCATACACCTATATAGTGTTCATTTTCTGGGTAAACTTTTTGGCACCACTGAACCAGGAAAGAGACAAAGATCAATAAAGTCCATGATGAAAGCAGTCACACTAGAGGAAGTTGAACCTAGAATACTTTTTTGAGTATGGGCATGCACATTATAACGGTAGCTTTAGAGTCCATTAGAGTGTCAAGTCAAGTTGTGCCATGGACACAGTGCACATGGTAGGGGTAACTTTAGAGTCCATTAGTGTGACAAGTTCAGCTGTGCAAATTACTTAGGTGCAAGTGCAACACGAAGTCAAGTGCATATAATGGCGTGGCATACTACAGTGGGGTGGATAGACTACTCAGCTTATGGTTTCAAGTGGAAGTTCAATGATCATACCAGATCATCATACAAATAGAGCAGATGTGAAACACTTCGTATTTCCTCAAACTATATTGTTTATACCTAGATTTTAAATTGCAATGGGCTTCATCAGTTCATGGTGTTATTCATAGTCAGTTGATAGTCGGATAGCTATGTTGCAAAGCTTCATAATGTTCGTATCATTATTGCACAAACTTATTAGTTAAATGAAATTCCAGTACTATATTTTTGCCCAAATATTTTTGTCAATCATGTGTGCTCTTATATGTAATTATTTCTGATTATCTGATTTAGCTTCATGTTACGATTTATGTCAAGGTTGGTCTTTGTAATGGCACATGTTGCTTCCTAGTTTTATATTGGACAAGCATCTCACTCTAAGTTGGTTCAGAGTCAAGATTTTGCACAGCAATGTCATCCTTCTTGTCCTTGCATTTTCACATACTCATCCATCATTGATGCGTTTTGCAAGAAAGGTAATGTGGAAGCTGCTGTGGCGCTGCAGGGCCAGATGGTGAAGAAGGGTCTGGAATTCAATTTTGTGACCTGAGGCTTTGGCATTCTGGGAAGAACTGCAAAGACATGGTGTTATGCCCAACATTTCTAATTACAATTCAGTTATCAATGCCTTTTGTAAGAAAGGTAGGATATCGGTTGCAAGCAACCTCCTTAAAGATGCCTTGGACAAAGGTTTAATTCCAGATGTGATTACCTACAGGGCTTTGATTAAGGCACATTCTGAGGCAGGAAATATACAGGAGGCCTCTGAACTTCTTGATAACATGATAGGTTGTGGAATTGTGCCAGACAACTCTCTCTATAACACTGTGATTGACAGACTTTGCAATCAATGGAAATTTGATACTGGTATGAAACTCTACAATGAAATAGAAAAGAAAGGCGTGCTCCCAAGAGAAGAGTAATGATGGAGTCCTCAAATTCCATATAGGTTGAGCAAGAAACTTTTAAAGGAATAGAGTATTACATAATTTAGTTGTACCTAAGTTATTAAATCCAATAGAAATTGTAACCAAACAAAGTATTACATAATTTAGCTGTACTCGAGTGATGAAAACCAAATCCAAACAAGTGAATGCCATAAACTTATGCCAATAGGAATAATCAAAGAGGTAACAAGTATCAAAAATAATGTACATTGTAGACAAATCCAATTCTTAAGACCTCAACACCATTCTTTTCTCCTCGAGGTCCTTCAATTCCTTTCGCCACGTATCCAATTTAGCCAGCTTTTCTCTTTGCTCAGGATTCAGTGTTCCTTCACCAGCCATAGATGCTTGTTGTGACTCTGTCAAATGAATCTGTTCACAAAATAAGCTTAGTTTTAGTGCATGAACAAATCATCTTTCCATACATTCATAGACATTAGAAACGATTCAGTATTCCCTGTATGTGAATACAAAAGATAATTATAAATTTATGGTAGCTTCCCCAGTGTAGCTAGCTTGCCACAAACAACTTGTGCAGGATTACACCTGTGTGACATTTTACATAATAATGTTACCAAGAATCCATATACACATTACATCTGAGATGTTATTAGAAGCACAATGCCACAAACAAAATCCTTGTAATCACCTTTATAAGATCACTATAAAGGTCACTTCTACAAATGTATGTACCTTTTTCTTCAATGCTCGAATACGTTTATCCAGATCCATTCTCTCAGGATTTGTCTGTTCTGAAGAGGCAGAAACAGAAACCTCTGTGGTAACAGTTAATGAACCCATCTGCTCAGCTACAGCCTCCACATCTGGATCTCTATTTTCCCTATTTTCAGTTGTTGCTGCTTGCCCGTTTAATGTGTTCTCAGAAGCTTGGACTTTCTCAAATGTTGTTGAAGCAATGCTATCCTGCAGAACTCCAATTAACCAAAGTTAACATCGTTTTTTAGCAACGATAAAAAAAAATAAAGCAGACAGCAAGTAATCATTCACAGATTTTGCAAGCATCTGGGACCAGTTGGCAAGCAAGAAAAAATTAAAAACCAACAATTCCTCTACAGAATGTAGAAATCTTAACACAATGACAATATATGCCCAGATGATGGGCTGACAGCTCCACATACCACCAATCAAGATTTAGGACACTAAGCTCTACTTCGATTCACTTGGAATGAACTTACCAAGGGCTAAGGTTACAATTGAGCCTTTTGTGAGAAAATGGGAAACAATTTCAACAAGCCTAACAGACCAAATAAGAATTGATTTCCTCAACTTTAACACACTTTTGTTTCAGCAGAAGAACACACTACTATTTCTAGATGTGAAAGACAATTCCCTTTGAGAATCTGACAGAGCACACATCCTCAATGCCTATTGCCTTTGATACCCTCCAACAGATTTTGCGTGACTTTACAGTTGCAGATGATAGACATTATGGGTCTCCTACCTTGGTGCTGGTACAGATATATTGTTTCTGCATTGGAATTTGCAATTGGCAGCAGTTGAGGACTTCTGTAAAGAGCCTGCCCACTCTAGGCCCCATGTAGTTGGATTTTTTAGTAAACCATGGAAGCATGTAGCCATTTTATCATTTTTTGATACTGATATATTTTCATTTAAGTTCGATCTTGATGGATCAATGTTATACCTTTCCAGCATGCTTTACGCAACCTCGACCAGTTTCATCGCATATAATGTTAATAATACATATTCCCATCACATTGGAAGCTTGGTCACCCACGAACATCAATAAAATTTCAATTTCAACAGTATAAATCACTGAACTGTATCCTATGCTGGGTTTATCTTAAGGTTTACCTTCCAGCACCCAGATAAGACGACAATGCAGTTGAAAGCTACAAGGACATACTATTGCCAGAGATGTTTCCAAGTCAGCATGGAATTTATAACAGGTACTACTGTTCCAATTTTAAAGATATTGACCTGGGTACATCTACAAATAATAGTTCAAAAGTGCTCCCAATTTCCAGGGCAACCTCTAAAGTGATAATTTGGTGCCAAGAAATGTAAAACCAATGAAGTTTAGAAAATATGGATATATATAAGAACATCAGCTCATCTTTTGCACCATCCGCAAATCTATGTGCATCTAAGGTTTGATGAATATATCAAATATGATCATCAATAGATGGGCTTTCGATAGTTTAGAGATGCTATATGAGTGTGTTAACTTGTTAACTTGTCTTCTTAGTTTCAAAATACAATTATCTTATCACCTTGAATCAAGCCCTTGCAATCATGGCAGTAAAACCATAACATCACATGACAAAATTGTGCCACCATTCTTGTAGGTCTGCAAACATGCCTCCAAGTGGGTCATGCATCCAACCTTACTTATTAGTTATTACAAGTCTCTAAGCAATGTCTATTAACTTGTTCAGTGCTACCTTACAAGATCATCTTCATATGACAAGCTCTCCCCTAGTTTAAAAACAAAAGCATCTCTCATAGTACAATGAAATTATATATCACAAGCTCTCCTCGATATCCATGTGTATTTAGAAAGAAACAGTGCATCTCTCATAGTACAATGAAATTATATATCAATTTTGAAATTCCACAAAGATATTTCAAAAAAAAACATGTTGGTTGCTCCACAGTTATTAGCAGAAGCTGGGATGCATCTTACAAACTCATCACCTCAAATGATCTCTAGAGTGAAAAAGATCTTTCATTTCTGCTTCAGGAGCATCACGGTTAATGTATCACCAAAGCCATAAATATCTCAAAAATAGTGCCCTTCAGTTAATCAAAATTATCAACCTGAGGTCGTAAATGGCCATGGGAAAGCCCCCCATTTTTTGGTAAATTACCAAATTACTATATTCACCCACACTTTTTGGCAAATCACTATGTCTACACCCATAATTGTTTTTAACTATGCAAATTTTCCAACCTGATCAATCACAACTTTCACAAAAGAAAATCCACACATAGTTATGATCCACTTCACTATGTCTACACCCATAATTGTTTTTAACTATGTAAATTTTCCAACCTGATCAATCACAACTTTCACAAAAGAAAATCCACACATAGTTATGATCCACTTACAACTACTGGAGTATCCAAAATTTATGCCACAGAAATCTCAAGAAATATCAAAGCAGCAGCATAGAAAAAGAAGGAAGACAAGTGTAGAGCCTAGAGCTTGGCGTATATTTATCTCAGGGTATCACATCCTTTTTTTCATCTAATACATCATTTTAAACGTTTTACAAATTTATGAAATAGGTTTCAATTCATAAAATACGAAATTCAACAAGACCATGATGCAAAGGAGAACCTTTACAGTGCCGGTGGTGATCACTGCTAGATTAGAAATTTAGAAGGCAATGAATGGTCCAGTACTTATTTTAAAAGAGATTTTTTGTTCTGTGCTATAGTATCTCCTTTACCCATGTGATTCTCAATAAGGAACTGTATATTAAGAAAGGATTTTTATGCAGTTAATCAATTTTAAGCACATAAATTTATTGTTACTTTGAAGTTGGCACTTTCTTCTGCTGCTAGAGCTTCTATACGAAAAACAGTGGAGCAGCCATAGATGATGGAACAAAGGGCTAGAGTTATCATCTCAAGTGTCCACAGCCATTGCCCCCAGGGCCCAGATCTAGTGCATATATTTAAGAAAAGATACAGGTGGACTATACTTAGCTTAATCAGTAGGTTAAGGTAGAGTTTCATGAAGAATAAAAGTTAGGTGAGCCATGTTCAAGTTGTTTACAAGTTGGAGGGTAATTGAGAATATGCATGCTAAAGCTTATGGATAAGATTCTTATGCACCCATGTGACTAAAAAGACATGAGCTAAGATTGATTATTCATCAAGCAAGGGATAGGATGCCTTTTCTTGCAAGTCAAGCAAATACATCCATGTATATAAATAGCTCCCCATCAAGCATAAAAGCATCATTATGAAAAGTGCTCCACAAGAGAGACTAATCAGCAACCAAGAAAAGCATTTTATTGAAAAGGAATCAGGCCAAGGGCAGCTCTACACCAATCCAAAATAACGCTTGCATAGTGACAAAATTGGCTTATCATCATATGGAAGCTCTTTTGTAGAGGATAAAATAGCAGAATAGACAAGTCCAAGGTCAACCCCAAAATCATCAAATTCTAGTGCTTCACATGAGGATAAAAGCAGGTCTAAATTCAGTGTTTTCTTGGAGGATGAATTGCCAGATCCCAATTATCTTTTGATCAAGTAAAGCCAGCACTCCAACCAGTAGACGGAGGTTGCTTACTAAGTCTAAGCCTAGTAAGAAAACCCACAAGGAGACCATTCTTGATGGCATTGAAGGAATTCAAAATAAGAGGCAGCCTATGCTAGAACTCAGAAGCTTCAGTCATAAAATAAAATCTATAGGGAGAGCAGAAGCAACCAAAGCTGAATGTTTTGAGATTACTGAGAAATTGATAAAATTTCAAAAAGATGCAGACCTGAAGAATAAACAATGGAGGCTTTTGCACAGTCATCATCTGAAATTTTCACAGGGCCAATTCAGAGAATTATCCTTTGACAAATATAAAACTAAAGTCTTCAAAAAGTAATAGGTTGTCAACTAATTAACTTGTGCTTGAATGCATGCACATCTCCGCCTTACAGTAACAGGAAAGGCAAATTTATATAAAATTACCTTGGCTGTCGGAGTTAGCCAGTGAATCTAACGAGTTCTTCCTCAGTCGTT
>LPNX010564119.1:24144-40448 GCA_001517045.1 Pseudotsuga menziesii | reverse complement strand
ATAGCTACCCCATGTATTTTTGCAGCTGCATTCTGAGCACTGGCAGGCTACCTTTTCTTTGCATTCATTTATATCTGATCGGTAAGTTGTTAAACAAAAATAGAATCAATAACTGTGCTATAAATTTTTGTTTTCATCATATAGGAAAGTATCCACTTCAACATACCTTCACACTTATCAACACCATTTCCCCTAAATCCAGGAGGACACTTGCATCCACTAGTCTATGTGTCCTGGAGTATTGAAAAGAGTAAATACCATTTCCCATTAAAATCTACATGGTCAAGTTCTAATTGAGAAGGACAAGGGCTCTACTAGACAAGCAGAGAACATATGTCCATCCTGGGTGCTATGCCAGCAACCCCCATTATTGATCTTGCACCGTCCTGGCCCAGCAGCTGGTAAAATGGTGATTTGGGAAAATATTAGATCATTAAAGCATGTTACACTAGAAATAGTTGTTTAGGAAAAGCAACTAGAGTCTAGACACATTACCAGATAACTAGAACAAGAGATGATAGACAAATGATAATGGTCTTCGCTGAATGTAAGGGAGGATGATGTGTTCTTAATATTACAACTCACAACTGATGTGAGAGGCAAAAATTTAAAACAAAAATATATATCACGTGTTAAAGCACAAGAATAGAACAACACATTCAAAAACCAGGTGGTAATATTTCTTAGAAGCCCAATGCAAGCAATAAAAAAACTCACATTTCTAAACCTTCAGATCTACAATAATGAGTCAGATCAAATAGCAAATGAAAATATGAATCACAAATTCACAAGAAACTGCCAAAATACAATTAGGAAGTCAAAAAGAACCTCAGGTGCCTTGTAAGAGCATGAAAGTGGTTAAAGTAGTTGGTGAGGTGGGGTGGTCCTGAAATAATGAAAGAGTGCAAAGACAAAATATTTGACTTTAGTAATTTGAAGGGCAAATGCTAACATACCAAATTGCATAAACACCAGAAAAGAAAACCACAGAAGTTCGACCCAAACAAGTAACAGGGAATACAAAAATAGTCTAGGATAAAACAATTGATGCACAAATATGAAAGAAAAGTCATCCAACCTTTGCAGTTAAACAATAAGATCAAAATCCCCACATTTTGAGAAGGAATAGGCCTCACTGGTCAACTACTGATGAAATAACAAACACTTTTAGTGGAAGAAAACATACAAAATTATGCATGGAAGCAGCAGTCGAAGCATTCTTTGAGCCTTGCACAACATACAACTATGTTGAAGAGGCTGTAAAACAAAAAACATTGAAGGGTACTAATCAGAGAGGAAAGTGAACCTACAACTCCTCGTGAAAATGTATGGATTTAGATGACCCGGGACTCACAAGGATGCCAATTGTAAGACAGCATAAAGCAACATTATTTACAGAAGTGCGCAAGAACAATAATACTGCCTGTAAAATTCTAAGCAAAGTACGACATCAAAACAATGAAAAATGGATCAGATGCAAAAATATTGACTCTGAACATGTAAGAAACACACCTATTTAGAACCTGTGATGCATAGGGACCCATACCACTATTTAGAACCTATGAATGCATTTCACAGACTTTATGTCTCTTGTGATATTCTTTTGCATTTGCCAACACTACATTGCATCCTTCCACTTGACAACGGGAAGGTTGCGTGGTCGAAGTCGGAAAATCCCTCGGCTTCTTATAAATGCAATCGCCAACACTATTACCAGAGACTGGATTAATTACCTGAGCCGGATTCGCAGCGTCTCCAAAATGCTGCCGCTTTCCTAGCTTAAGGCACATTAAGGAATCCCTTTGAACATCCTTGATGACATTAATGTTATCTCTCATGGGACCCTCGTTAGCACTCTGAAAATTGTCATTCCTCTTGAGTCCCACCCAAGCCAACTACCACCATATTTCTCTCACAGAATGGCTATACTCGGAACCCCCAAGAAAATTACCACCATTTGCAACCCCTTCTACAAGCCAACCCTTCAATAATCCAATGCCTTGGATTTTCACAGAACCCTCATCCAAAGGATTCCGATGAATATTGACATCCAGAGGAAACTGTGCCTTATGATTGCCTGAAAAACTCCAGTCGTTGATGACTTCAGTAAAATTACCAGCAGCCATGAGAAGCTCAGACAGGGGCGAGGACTCATGAACCATGTTTGTCCCACGGAATAACTCCTTCCCAATAATATAACCCTCTTCTGAACAAACTAATTCAGCCATGAGTAATCTCTCATACCAATCCCCGGCTGTACTGTAAATCCCTGTGCAACCTTCCTAGTCCCAAGGACTCTTTAAATGCCAATCCTGCATCTTAGAGGGCCAGCAATGATCATGGCTGCTGCTGCTGTTGTTACCACCACAATTTGCCATGGAATTTGAGTCCATATTCTTAAAAATGACAACTTCTTCACAAGACCAAAACTAATCCAAGGAAAAATACAGATACATTTTCAGGCTCTTTTCACATGATGAATATTACCAAATCCAGCGATCCCATATTTGCTTCGATTTCCAAATCTGGGATGATTAAAATACTAACCTTGTTGTCTCAACAAAACTTCCATGAGAGCAATACTCCCCAGAGCCTCGTCCAACAGACCCGCATCAGAGAGCCCCTGAATCAAACTAATGTAGGTAAAAACATCTGGGGCCATCCCCTTCTCAACCATGAGAATCTGTAATTCTATGGAAAAATCGAGCTCTCCCATTTTACAGAGCCCATCAATCAAATAAATGTAGATGACAACATCAAGCTCGCAAACTTTGGCCACCATCTAGTAGTGAATGTTTTCATGTGATGTGTTATTGGTAGTGTGTCCATGAATTGGGAACCCTTTCCATGGGTATAAATTGGAAGGGATGTTTCATGAACTATTCTATTTCTATGTGTTTCTATTTTTGTAGTTTGAAAATGTGATTATGCGAAATTAATTAACACATAGGGATATAGATAAATGCAAGAGATAAATTTTAATGGAATGCACGAATAATTGATGGATTCTTTGGATGAATGAAAGTTTTTTCAATAAGGAAAATTTATAGGTAGAGATGTCTCATATATGGTCTTGAGGGTAGGCCCATAATCAAGACTAGTTACTACCACATGCATAGACAAACATTATAATATGGATCACATATTATATATATATAATTATTGTATGATACCTAATCAAGAAATTAATTGAATTTTTCATGATAGTATCTCATGGTAATTGAATGTCTATGGTATAGGTGAGATACCAGTTCTTTCTTATGAATATAGATGATTACTTTATAAGCTTGAAAGTATGGGGTGGGATGATACTACGATGACATTAGAAACTTGCACTATGCTTTGATCACCTAGAGATAATATTTTTTGTACTTTTCTAGTGGGATTCCCTAGAAGTAAATCTTTAAAATTTGTTTCTCTTCTTGCATGTGAAATCCTTGGTAAATGATGGATTTCCTTAGGGATTGTTTAGAAAATAAAAATATGCATGAGATTGTAAGGGTGAATGGCTACAAGGAAAAGAGGAATCGAATGAATATCAACATGTATGAGATTCATGACATATGATGGTTTGGGTCAAGACAATATATTTTGGGTGTATTAGAGAAGACCATAACATAAATTATGCCTTTTATAGCCATGTGAAGTGAACATATATTTATACATATAAGCACATGCCAAAGTTGCATATTGAATATTGTATTTTGAAGATATGCACTTCAAATATGAATTTGAAATTCCCATGTGTGGAATCATTGTGGAATATAAATGACTATTAGTCATTAGTGGTCTATAAATTCCACTGGGTTCTAAAGATGGAAATATTTGGATTCTTCAATAGGAATGACTACTAATAGACAAACAAAATTATGTGGAACATATTCCTTGGATCGTCTTTTTTATGATCCAAATCCTCAAGATATAACAAGTTTTTGTTAACTTCTCTTTTTCCAATACAATATGGGAATGGGTCAAGAGAAGAGTGATATGGAATACCTTGTCATCATTTGGCATAGCTATGCTCCTTTATATCTGGGTTGAATGTAATTAAAATCAAAACTAGGAGCCAAATTATGGTCAATTCTCATAGTTATGATAACATGGAACATTTGGACAGAGAGAAATATGATAAGATTTCAAGGGGTCAATTTTATTTTATTTTATAAATAGAGGAAATGATCATAAGGAATATAGGTGAAACTACTACTTCAAGAAAGTGGGAAAAATAAGACCTTAAGATATTCATAGAGGATCAACACAAACTTAAACTCTAGGGAATTCAAATCTTCAATCTGACTCAATCTAGTTTATTCCCCACTCAAACTGAAATCAATTAGATGAAACGACAAACTATGAATCCCCCTTTCTCTAAACTAAATTTGATGGAGCCTCAAAGTATCTGGGAAAAGTTAATATTGAGGCAATTTTATGTGATTATACAGGTTTCTCTATTGGATATTTCATTTAGAATATTGATGAATTTATCAACCATTTTGTATTGGTTATAATGGATTTCAAAATCAAATCGATGTTAATGGAGTAAAAAATAAACAAAAACCCATAACCTAAGCGTCGGATATGCAACGGTCGATCCGTCGCTTAAGCGACGCTTACTAACGTGCTGTCGGTTAAGCGACGGTTATGAGAATAGCCGTCTCTTAACCGATGCTTGTGGCCACATTTACAAAAAAAAAATGTATCCTTGTGATTTTTGGTAAGTTTAAAAAGAGAAATCCACGCACCGTCAGATTTTTCCGTCAAATTTTGGATCGAAATGTAGTAGAGTCCTTCCATATAGATGGGATGTACCTCACCATAGAGGTGGAGGACATATACTTCATTACTGGGCTTTCTAGACGAGGGGAAGTGGTGAACCTTCGTTCTTGTGGTGGGCCAGGAGGTGGCCTAACTATCGACGAGTACATTGTGGTGTACTACTATCCAGACATAGAGAAGGTGGGGAGTTAGGTCCCTACCAATGCTATACAGGTGCTGGGCCTAAAGGCCATGCTATTGACATTGGGCAGGATAGCAGGCTTGGCATCACTCCACCAGGCCTCGTGGCCTCTGATGTTCTATGCAGTGGAGTGCATGAGACCCACGATCTATGACTAGAGCACTACACTACTGAGAAACATGAAACATCAGCTCAATGAGTGTAAGGTAGGTAGAGTGCGGAACTTTGGGTTCAACAGTATTTTGAGCATGTTTTTCTTCGAGCGTGTTCCAGGATTGAGCCTTAGAGTGGACATTCCTCTTCACAGGGTTCGAGATTTGGCCCAATGGCATTGGGCAGATGCTATGTGGAGACTGCGGGGTGGTAGGGTGGCCAACCCATATCTAGTTGATTTATTTTCATGGTGGCGATGACAGATAGTTTCCATCAATGACTACCCCTATGCAGGGATAGATTTCCAAGGGGACCCGGACATGCCGCTACCACTTGGATCGGCATATGGCAATATAGGTAACGAATCTCAACCCTCTCTTTTTAAATTTTGAGTTATTTAATTTTTTTGTGTTTTCTTGATTATATGGAATCAAAAAGACATATTTTTGCGTGATAATACATAGTGACATCTACCATTTGTGTGCAGATGTGGGACCACGGCAGCCAGAGCGCTTCCCTCATCATAGACAGAGGGGAAGAGGAGATGACATCATGGGTGTGGATGTGGAGCGGACGCTCCAAAGCATTCATACCAATTTTGTGAGACTGACACATAGGGTTCCCATGGCGCAAGTCGAGGACTTGCCTGAGGCTATGCAGCGGCAGGTGGTGGGTGTACCACATGCATGAGTGTGATTATTTCGACGGCTAGCTAGAGCCATAGTGACCTTCCATGATCAAAACCCTCCTCCTCCTACATAGGATTAGACACCTGGGAGTGTATACATTTTGTACTACCGTGTATTATATGCTGGTGGCTCGAAAGCCCCAATTTTGTATCATGACACTATGTATTATCACATTTTGGATGTATATATAAATTTTTTTATGGTGATCGGTTTACTTATTTACATGTGTAAAAATTGTGCTTGTGATTAATTTATTATGAATGAAACAAATGGCAATCTAACACGTAGTTAGCATATGAGTCAGCAACTTGATTATTATTTCTTGGCATATGTATATATGTTATATTGTCAAATTGACATTCTAACAATCTCACACGTAATAATCTTCTCAATAACGTTGGATCTCTAGCGTGGTACAAACCATTGAGCTGTGACACTACTAACTCCGAATCAAGACGTACCTCAAGAGAGAGAACGCCATGTGAAATAGCATCCCATAGAAGCTCGATAACGACACTGTATTCAGCAACATTGTTGGAAGATGGCCATAGACATATGCCTCCTGAAGACAGTACTTGACCCATAGGAGTATAAATCACCCAAGCGGCAGAGGCTGAGTGTTGAGTGTGACGGCTTACACCATCCGCGAATCCTATGTAGGTGGAAGATTCCATTGACATCTGCCAAAAGAAATGGAAACTAATCACAAACTCGACCACGATAAGAAAAATACCTAACTATGCAAAGCTGTACAATAATATACAATAAGCAGCCTTAGCTGAAGATCATGCATAGTATTTCTTGAGATAGAGCCCATTTCTAGGCTCCGCCAAGGTCGTTTCTTCGTAATCTACTAACTCATACGCACCCTTCTGTAACACACGCTTGACCACGTAAGGACCACACCACATAGGATTAAATTTCCCTGCCCCCAAGGGTTCTTTTGGTTGATCCCACAAAAGGACCAAGTCTCCTTCACTAAATCTCCTTGGATGGACAGAATTATTGTACTAGACCTTTACGCGACATTTATTGACTTCTAGAGCCACCAAGGCATCGCGACGCTGATCATCAAGTTGCTCAAGGTGAACCAAACACTCCTCCAATCAGGAAGTGTCCGGTAAGAGTTCTACAGCTAGCTTCAAAGAAGGAATCTTGCATTCAGCCAGCAATATTGACTCCACTCCATGTACAAGTTGATATGGAGAAAAACCAGTGGCAGTCTTAACAGTAGTTCGATATGCCCACAAAGCAGGATATAACATGATGTGCCAATTGTTCTTTCTTTGTGCAATGGTTCATTGGAGAATGGATTTGAGTGATTTATTCACTGCCTCTACCTGTCCATTCGCTTGAGGGTAGTAAGAAGAGGAATGCTCTTGCTTATACCCTAACTTGGATTCCAACTCTTCCATCATACGATTCTGAAAGTGCGAGCCATGGTCAGTGACAAGCTCTTTCGGAATCCCGGACCGAGTAATAATTTGGTTGAATACAAAGTGAGCGGCTGTCTCACCGTCAGATTTTACTGTAGGCATAGCCTTGGCCCATTTCGTGAAGTAATCAACAACCACTATAATATGATGGTTCCCCCCAGCCGAAGCTGGGTTGCAATCCATAAAATCGAGCCCCCACTTAGTGAAGGGACTGGAGGTGATAATGGGATGTAACGGGGTAGTTTTCAAGTGCATATTACATGCAAACACCTGGCAAGGGTGGCACCTCTTGACTGCATCAACACAATCCTTAAAGATCGACGACCAGAAATAACCCGCTCTTAAAATATTTTGAGCTGTAGAAAGCCCAGATAAATGAACACCACACACCCCTCCATGGAAATAATTCAGCACTACCTCAACCTCTTCATGAGTTAAACAACGTCGTAAAATGGAATCTATCCCACGGTGGTACAAAGTGTTATCCACTATGAGGTAGTTCTTAGAGACATGATGTAATCGTCGTCGTTCATCTCGCGAGAGGTGAGTAGGGGTCTTCAATGTTTGTAAACATATTATGATATCCCCATACCATGGGTCTAACATTGAGATTAAGAACATGTGTTCATCGAAAAACTTATCTTCACAAACCAACTCCTTGGCCTCGCTCGGGAAATCCAATATAAGCTCTGCAAAAATTAAATACTTCTTCGATTTTGCCGAAACAAACTCGAGATCAAATTCTTGCAGAATGACAATCCATTTATTATATTTTCCCCCAATCATCCTTTAGGTGAGGACGAATTGAAACGGATTGACATGGGCTACAACCAAGGTCTGGCGAAGGAGAATATAATGCCTCAACCACTGAACTGCATGTACGGTAGCTAAAGCAAGCTTCTCGACATGAGAATAACGAATCTCTACGTCAATAAGGTTCTAGCTCAAATAATATATGACATGCTCTTGGAGCTACTCATCCTCTTGAACCAAAACCATACTAATCGTCTCTAATGACGCAGCCACATATAATAGAAAATCACAGCTATAGTCCGATGGACTAATCACCGGGGCCGATGCTAGGGCTCGCTTGAGTGCATCGAAGGACTCCTGGGCTCGCTCATCCCAATGAAAGGGGGTGTCCTTCTTCAAGAGACGCATGAAGCCTCTAGTCAAATTGGCAAAGTTGACAACAAATATTCGTAAGAAGTTTTCCATGCCTTGAAAACACTGAAGATGACGAATATTCTTCGGGGGAGACAACTGAAGTATTACCTCAACCTTCAAAGGGTCGACTCTTATACCCTCTTTAGAAACAATGAATCCTAACAAACGCCCTGACTTCACACAAAAGATGCACTTATGAGGATTTAATCTAACCGAATAGTGCCGTCATCTTTCGAATACCAATCTCAAGTGATAGGGATGACGCATTCTCATGCGAGAATGAGTAGCAAGGTCATCCAAAAATACTTCGATAATTGACTTGATATCGTGGAAGATCAAGGTCATCGCCTACTGAAATGTAGCTCCGGTTTTTTTAAGACCGAAAGGCATTTTTCGATATGCAAATGTTCCCCAAGGAAAAATAAATGAAGTCTTATGTCGGTCCTCAGGTTTAATCTGTATCTGATTATATCTGGAAAAGTTATCCATGAAGGAGAACACCTCGCTACCTACACACTCATCCAAAATCTGATCGATAAATGGTGTGGGGAAATTGTTCTTAGGACAGGCACGATTCAAATCGCGGAAATTAGTACATATGCGGATCGCTGCCTGCTTCTTATCCACCATAACAGGGTTTGAAACCCACTCCGTCAAGGGAACGGGATAGATGAAACTAGCTTTCAGCAGCTTCTCTATCTCTGCCTTAATCGCAGGTGCTTTCCTAGGATTCACCGCACGTAAATGTTGTCAAACAGGCTTAGCATTGGGGTAAGTATTAATGTCGTGCTCGACAATACGAGGGTCAATACCTGGCATCTCGTCATAAGACCAAGCAAAAATATCATGAAATTCCTTAAATAGCTCGGTGTATTCAAGAATCTTAGCATGGGAACATTTCACCCCAATATAGACATTCTCTATCATGCTAGGATTGTGAGAGATGTTGATAGGAATCATTGAAGATATGTTCTCCATGTTTCCATCAGTCATCGGACCAGGAGAGCTTAATGGAACCATAGGACTACCAACTCTCTGACTAAGAACCGCCCTAAAATCCTCACACTCCAAGTGGTCAAGCTCTGGAAGAAAGTACGATCTATGATGGAGTTCCTCCCATGGTGGCTCAACTCCCGACATAGCCTCAATAATCGCTTCATCTGAAGGGAAAACCGTATCAAGGTAGTCATGTGCATGAGAAGACTGTACTCCCCATGCCGGCAGCACATAAGGGTCCTCCTCCTCCATCCGTGAAGAGGAAGGACTAGGCTCTACAACACACTTGAGATTAGCTTGATAAGCTATCATAGCTACAGGAAACGGCATGTTCGTCATGACGGGCACACTCGATGTACTCGGTGTAGGAAGAATCCAAGGATCTTCCATGTGACTCGTGCAAAAAGACACCGATGTCATAGATGTCAAAGCCTCGTCGGAACTAGATCCTATCATAAGGATCGGTGCAGGACAACTAAAGCTTCCCATGAGGGATGGATACATGCCTACACCCACACTCCCAGTTGCCAGTTGAGAGTGCTCAACGATCGGGATCGAAGCTCCCAAAGATGCGGTAGCAGACGGATTCTTGAATTTCATTTGATCAATCGTTACGATATTCCCATTATGTGGAAAGCATACAATGTAGAACAAGGAAGAAGCAATGGCTTGCATACTGTACATCCAGTTCCTACCCAGCAAGAGATTGTAGTCAAGGGGCGCATCAACCACCTCGACCTCTATCGTGACGGTCTTCCCTCCCAAACGAACTTTAAGGGAAGGAAGGATGTCGTGCGGCCTAAAATATCTCCCATCGAACACAGTTAACATGGTCACTGATTTAGACAGCTCAGGAGAACCCAGACCCTTCCAACAGGATAAAGACATCATAGAAGCCGCAGCGCCCTTGTCAATCACAGTGCGTTTGACGATCATATTAAGACATTCTACATGAATCAAAAGAGACACATAGTAGAGAAAGAGAGGCTGGAGTCCTGGGGTTTCAAATTTGATCATAGAGAAAGAATCATCATCATTCACACCAAGGGTAGAAAGCGACACCTTCCTTTGCGACGGACAACTCTGAAGCACTTCCAATGCAGACATCGCACAAGGAGTATGGCCCAAATCCTCGACAACTGAATAGTTCTCGGCGGCTCGGGCATTTGGATTGTGCCCTGAATGCTTAAGGACTCCCTTAGGAATGCGAGGTGCAATATTAGGTTTATCCATAGGTTTCTCAATATGCAAAGGGGACCCTGGTGGATCAGGCTCATTGCCTGGGCTGGGTTGTGACGAACCATAATCTTTCGCACGGGTCACAACTTTCACAGCACAGACCATGTTAATGCACCCACGACCACTACTCTCCGACGGATCATGATCATCACCAGACTGGTCATGGGACTTCGAGTTCATATTTTGATTATGCAGTAAAGGGAAACTTAGCACAGCTAGGCCCTGTGCCAAGAATCTCGAAGCTTCTTCAATACGAGGGCATAAGTAAGTGAGGTGATCGTCCTTACATAACTTGTAAGGGAACTTAACCTTACGTTTAGCTTGCTTGTCCCCCCCAGCATTTCGGCCGTTCTTGTAATTACTATTAGCATTCTCATTCTTATTCCCACCCTTACGATTATTTTTACCCTTTTTCTATTCCGTCCGGGCTACTGGTTACCCTTCTGGTCCGACAATTGCACAGAAAGTACACTCGTCATTTGGGCGGGTTGAGACGAAGCCATAGTTTTTCCTGTAGCATATTGGTTGATAGACAATTGGCTAACTTATTTTGCAACCGAATCTGCAGGTTTCGCACTTGCACAACCCACAATGCCATCGGCATGTGGTCCAGGTTTGACTTTGGGGTCGAAACTGGAACACGGAGCATTGGGAATAATCTCATATAACAAACCAGATTGAGCATAGATCAAGTCCAGTTCGTGTGCCCTAAAAATTGCTTGTTCCTCATTCTGCACTCCAGATGTGGAAACATCCTTCACTATGTACGGAAATAACGACTTGAGGAACCACTCGAGGAGGAACTCTGGTAGTATAAAGGATTTAATTAACCTCTTCCATCTACGCCACTCTTGAATATGATCAGTGATGTGGCTTTATCTTGCCGAAATGTTGATAAGAGTTCAGTACCAATGTCATAATGCACTGGTAGCTGGAAGTGATTAAGAAAAGTCATCGCAAGGTCGTCGAACAAAGCGAAAGCTCCCAAAGGTAACTCTATATACCATTTTGCAGCAGGCCCTGTAAGGGTGCATTGAAATAGTCTCAAGCGGATTGAGTCCTGATGTAAGGAATTTGAAGAGCACCATAGGTGAAACGTAGTAATGTGTTCACTCAGATCTTCTCCTGGTTTTCCCTCGAACTTAGGTATATCAGGAGGAAGTTTGGTAGGGACAGTCGGCCAAGCCAAGTCATGAGCTACATGATCGTTCATCAATCTCGACAAGTCAAGAAGATTGAGCGTTGCGAGGAAAGGGAGCCTAAGATGATGAGGTTGATGGGTTGCTCCCTGATTCATATAGGTCTGATTACCACCATGGCCTTGGCCATAGTGCCCTCCTCCCGTATGACCCGTATAGGGTGGCATGGAAGCACCATAGTGTGGTGTACCTTGACTAGTAGGAGCTACAACGCCGTAATTAGGAGAGTAAGCAAGTTGTTGATACCCGCCCCCATAAGGTGAAGAACCCTGTCCATACTGCATCCCATAATAGGGTCCATAAGTCATTGCATGCGATGCCCCATGAGACACTCCGTAGGTAGGAAGATATGCTCCAGAAGTAGGAATATACATACCGGAAGTAGGGTTATATGCCTCGGAAGTAGTAACATGACCTCTAGAAGTATGAACATAACCTCCCCAAGCAACGGGCGGTATGTAAACTTGAGACACAATCGGTCTAGTAACCACAGTACGAACCTAACTCGTAGCCATGTGCCGGCTCGAAGGACCACACGAATAAGGTGGAGGATGAACATTTGAAGAACTAGGGATTGAGGACGAAGGAATCTAAGTGATAAGGTACATGCAATTCCCTATCGTCACTCGTCTTGGATCTGGTATCCTAATAGGATCACTAACCCTAGACCTAGGAGGGATATGTGATGTAACTTCCACCACCGGGATGGAAGGTCCAATATGACTAGTGCTCCCAAACCTCTCCACATGGTAAGGAATGAGAGTGCCCCCACGCATAGTGTTAGGCTCGAAGTTGGATTCGACATGAAATGCCAAATCATGTGTAGGAAAACTAGACATACCATAACTACCATAGCTAGTGTTGGCGGGTTCAAAATGAGTCTCGGCGTCTTCTGGAATTCCATACCAGTAACGTGTCAATGGAGAATCAACCCTAGAGTGAGTAGGTCTATCATGCATGGTTCCTATCTCAGAAAACACAGGACCTAACTCAGCCAAGTCAGGTGAAGGATCGTAGGTAGGAGTAAACTCCCCATCGTCTACACGAATGGGAGAAGGTGGTTCAAGAATACCTTCTAAATGGTCTCCCATGGTGTGTGAATCAATGTGCGAAATAGTCCACCTGGACTGTCTAGGTCTCTCTCCCAAAGGAGGAGGAGAAGAAGAAGGCGAAAGTCCTTCTAAACGAAGAGAACGGTGAGGAGCCACACCCAAATCCACAATGACTCAAAAAATAGAAAAGACTCTCTATTTACGTAAACCCTAGGCCAACTATCGTGCACAGAGCAATCACTAAGAAAATCTAAAGCCAAATGCAAGCAAACAAGGGCTGGATAAATGAGCTCCTGAATGAAGTAGGTATGTCTCACTTAGGAGAGGCTTGAGACTCCCATACCAAACAAGCAGAGCTACGTAACCAATTATTGTGGCCCTCAGCTTCAACACGTAAAGCGACTGTGTTGTCCAACCCCAACCTGGCCGGGAAACCCATAGAATAACCCCTGCAAAGTACCCCCTCGATATCCAAGGTAAGGCCACTAAGGTCACCTCAATATAATCAATGTTCAGGCAAACAGTCGCAGGCAGGATTGACCGTATGGGCAGGGTAGCAAAGCCCGAAACTCTCGAAAGAGCCCCCAGATACGAATACAATCCTGAAAATATCTCCGATGCTACTCAGTTATGACTAGGGGTCATCCCAATCAATAACCGCTCATACTGCCTCATGCTTAACTCCCTTTTTAGAGGAGGATCTTGAGAAACACTGGTTATACCAAATATTTCACACACTCACCTGGACAGACACATACATGTTGTTGTTCAGTGATCTTGGAGAATTTACTTACAATGAACTATTCCAAGATCCTAAAACCTAAGCTTGTTGGTGCACCCTAGAAAAGAAAAGAGTGTAATTCATTTTAATTTAGCATTGATTTTAATTGGCTTTATTACTCAAAATAGGGATCTGACCGTGCAACTAATGGTATTATGACGCAACATGAAGTAAAATGCACACCTAACAATCAATGCAAATGCATTGTGTCCATGAAAACAGGGTATGCTACTACGTGAAATGCACAATTTTTCTTCAAATGATGAATGCAATCTTTCCTATATGAAGTCCTAACTAGTACTCCAAAGCAAATATAGTGCAAGTACAATGCAAAAATGCAAAATGCAATGCATGATGATAAGTAAATGTTTTTGGATTTTTTGAAATAAAATGAGATGCACAAAAGCAAAAGAATGATTCTATGACCCCTAGACTCTGCAAGCACACACAAACAACACTCGAGCAAAGCACTAAGGTAAAATAACTCTAATGCACTAATCTCAAACAAAAAATCGAAAATGCCATGACAAGAACCTTCTTAAAAAAAAAATTAGCCTAAAAAAAAACGTTTCTGGTCAGAAACAGAGGTATAAATAGACTCAGGCAGTGCCAAAGGAGACTCAGCAAACATCAAACTTCACCCAGCAACCATTTAACTTCCCAAAGAGGAAAAAGCAAGGGCATATGTGACTGTTCGTAGTAAACCCGCGTGTATACGCAGAAATCGACTAGAAACCCGCGTGTATACGCGGCTGTGAGTTCAAAACTCGCGTACAGGAAGAAAGGTGCATAAAATCAAGACAAACAGACAAGCTGAGACAAACTTCACACCAATCAGACACTACTAGGCATACATGCCCCCAGACCCGACACAGAAACAAGAGAGAAAGAGCAATTCAAATTCATTGAATGCCAATAAAACAACCCCCAAAGAACAACTACTAGGAACTCCCTAGCGGAGTCACCAATTCTGTTACGGAGAGAAATTCCTATGGCTTGGGGTACCACAATAGACAGCTTGACTCCAGAAATCAATCCTTTCCAATATGCAATAGAAATTAAATATCTAACACTAAAGTATCAGACCTCGTACGTTATTCCGAACGGTTGAAGCAGATCCTTGTTGAGCTTTCCAACTTCAGCTTGAATTGATAGATTATTTCCTCAACAACAAGTAAACAATACAAGCATTCTATATATCATGGTGTTATATCTATTCTAGCATATATATTCAATAATGTATAAGCATTTGACATAATCCAATGGATAAAATCTTCATTCAAACACACATTATTGGACTGGAAAAGATATTTCTATTAATATAAATCAGAGATTACAAGATACAACCTCTGTCGGCACGTCTGCGAACCGGAGAAACTGAATCCCCCACTTGGGCCTCCACCACCTCAATCCTCCATCTCTCGATAGCAAGCTCACAAGCAAAAGGCAATCTTGGGAAGAACAACAAAGTGCTCCAAGGGACAAAGGGATGCAAACTCAAGCATAAGTTCCGGCAACAATGGACTATAGTTTCTTTGCTCTCAATTCTCTCTTATGCCTTCAATGTACCAAGGGGTTCCTTATATAGCTTTTCAAAGGGGTAATGAAAGGTCAAATCCGAGCGATCTCAAGGCATAGGGAAGGCCAGGATTCAAGTGAGTTGGATCCATGTCAAGGAAAACTCCAAAAGGATTTGGATTTTGTACACATCATGATGTACGCAGTTTTAGTGGTCAAAGCCGCGTATATACGCGCTTACAGGTTTAAAAGTCACGTGTATCATTTTTCCCATGTTTTTAGGGATGGTCAAGGAAACATCAAAGGACAAAAAATGGTCCATGGGGTCTAAGGAGTCTGCAACGAGACAGGGTAAGGCCATACAAAGTGTGATTCACCTAGAGTGGTGAAATCAGCTATAACAATCATCATCAATTCCATATGGTACATCAACATCATCTTGATCATCGTCCTCATTATCATCATCATCATCAACATTAAGTACATCATCAACAAAATCATCGTCATCATTTAGCATTTTGGTCACGCATATGCCATTAGTGTTCTTAACCACTCATTGACATTAGGATTCATGTCATGTAATTGTTAAGATCATTTATATGTCGTTATAGTTATTTCGATGACAATAGGGTTGTTTAGATGTTGTTACAGACATTTAGATTCCATTAGAATCAACTAGGATCCAAAAGTGATACCACATGCATAATCATTGTTCACATCCACACTGGGGGGGTTAGATTAATGTGGGGGTGTCTAGGTGTTGTAGAGGGGATGTAATAGGGGGGTGGGGGTTAGAGGAAGTTGGATTGGTTGGAGAGTCATATAAGGGAGGGGAGTGTGTATGTGTGTGTGAGAGAGAGAAAGAGGAAGGGGTGTAATGGGAGTTTAGGAGTGGGGGGTGGGGGGTTAGGAGCATATGTGACAATAACGAGTATGATTTTTATTAACAACAATGCACACTCATTTTTATTAAATGAAACACACGCACGTGATTTGATTAACAAAAATGGGCATGTGATTTGATTAACATAAATGGGCATGTGATTTGGAACTATATTGTTTATTTTTTTACTTTACCATTTAAAGGGTTGGGGGAGGGAGGTGGTAAGGGGTTAAA
>LPNX010564119.1:0-23289 GCA_001517045.1 Pseudotsuga menziesii | reverse complement strand
TAGGGGGGTGTGGGTTAGGTGTAGTTGGATGATTTGGGGAGTGAGAACGAGTGGAGGAGGGGGGGTCTTGGTGGCAAGGGGAGACATAGTGGGGAGAGAGTGAGAGATAAGGAGAGAGAGTGGTGGGTTGTCATGGGATTGAAGGGATTTGGTGGAGTTAGAGTTAGGGGAAGAATATGGGGTTAGAGGTAAGAGGAGGAGGGGGTTTAGAGGTGAGGGGNGGGGTTGAGGAGGGGGTTGTTAGGTGTCAGGGGTTGGAGTGTAAGAGAGAGTAGAGAAGGGTTTAGTAATGGAGATGAGGGGGGGAGAGAGGTAGTGGTGCAGGGGGGGTCGACCATAGCTAACCCAAATGGCACCTCCAGGATCTTTTGGATCCTACATTTAGCAGGACTTCCAAAATTAGCCCTCAGCCAAATTCTGCATTAGATTTTCCTCTCCATGACTCTGTCTCTGCAACCACCTTTCCACAACAAGATTTCCCGTAGCACTATTTCCGCAACCGCCTTTTCGCAACAAGCCTCCCCGCGGCACTATTTCAACAACCCCCTTTGTGTAATAGGATTTTTACAAGTACGTTGCAGGATGCCGGATGCCGGATGCATGGAAAAGTTTCCAAAGTTTCTCCCCCACAACTTTCCTCCCACAAATTTTCCTCTGCAATTGTTTTCCACCATCAGATCTTTGTGGCCTTCCCCACAATTGTCGATCTATGCTTTGGCATGGATCTCACAGATCTTTGTAGATCTATTATCACCTTCACAACTTTTGTTGCGCACCTCTCCTAGACCATCAGATATCCGTCTGTGGACTCAATCTCCACCATTCGTTCTCTGTAATAAACTAGTTAAGGCAGAAAACTTATATGATGCACCGATTGATCATGGAATCAATCAATCTAGCCTACAAAAGTGAAGAGTAATTAGCGCCCTAACCCTCTTATGCATGCATCTATGAACTATTCTAGACATTCAAGCAATAATTTCATGTGTGAATCAACGATTTTACATAAAACACACATGCACACCACTTGGCTCGCCTTCCTTTGTCTTCTCAAATTATTTACAAGAGGAACCAGATGTAAGTCTGTTCGTCTCTCTGCAAATGGGATTCTAACCCAGAAGAAAAGAACTGAAGAACATAACCCCCTCTACTCCTCTAATTTGCCTATTTAAACTAAATTGTAACCTAAGACAAACAAAATAGATCATGATGAAACCGTCTCTGTCACAAACAAACAACCTATAGTTTGATCTCCACGCAAGGAGTCATGACCCACAATCATCCTACGGTGCTAACAAACTATGACTCAGCAAAACCAAAAATTAGCCACAACATGTGACCAAATCGTCACATTGTTGGCATGCCACGATGCTCCTGCATCAGACTCTTCAGCTTGAAACTTTCCATGGGCTCTTGTCCATGAGCTCCCTTTCTGATACTTTTCTGTAAGCTTGAAACAGATACTCAAAGTGTAAGTTTGAGCAGTGTTCTCATCTTGAACAAGCCCTTCAACCATACTTTCCAGTACTTTACCAGCAAAAAATTTCTAGTATATGTTCTGACTCCACAAAACAGTCATGTTCACCTTTCACTTGAACTGCAAATCAAAACATACCACTATCCATCACCATCCTTGTGATCTTTTAAAGAAACCATGACCTCTTTGTCATGTAATTTTAATCTTCAGACCTCCTAGATCCCATATCTTGTTTTGTAGTTGTTGCTGCTCATCAACTCTACAATGATCTTCATAGTCTTCCACAGTCATCCAAATGACTATTTGAACATCATTGTCATTGTTCCTCTTACATCTCTGCATGAGATGCCATAACGCATCTATCTCCTCATCCAGTCTGCTTCCTTGCTGAAACTTTTTTGTCTGGATGCCTTTCTCCACCGCAACCTTCATTTGTCTAGAAGTATAAAGAACTTCTAAAGCTTTCTCCCTTTGTTGTACAACAGGTTCACTATTGCTACTTCCCTCATCATCTCCAACCCGATCTTGAGCTTCCATATTGTATCTCAAGACAATCTCTACTTCATCATCCACCATCCCATCTATCCACTTCCATAATACCTGTGATAAAATCAACAAATAGATATGTAAAACATAGACATTCCATATGTCCATAGTTTTACCCTCATTTTCATCCTTTTCAAACTGTTGGACAATATTCAGCAATTGTCCCTCTATTCCAACTGTGCAACCTGCAATTAAACACATATGGTAAGTTTGGAAAACATAAGGCACTTCAGCCTCAACTGATGCCTCCTCTTCCATTCTACCATGCTGATTTGTTTCTACAAAACAACATTTGAAATCCTCAATGGAATTCTCATCAACATCATCATTTTCCTCTGTATACTGATATAAACTCTTTTCCATGTCCATGAGTTTATCAATAAACGATGTATCAGCATCCTCTCTTTCTTCATAAAGGTGCTCACCTTTCCTAGGTTCACACATCACGTGAACTTCTTCTTCATGCTCTGACGCCCTGCATCTTTCCTCTTTCTTCACCCAAACACTAAGTTTGTGCTTGAGATTCCTAGCACATAACCTTTGTACAAGCCATTGCACACTCCTTTTCAACTTCCATCCATAACACTGACCTTCCATAGCTTCCTCATCCAACAGTTTGACCACTTTACTAAGCCCCTTCTGTAGCTCAGTAACCTCTTTGTCAAATTCGCATTGACTCATCCTCTTGACACCACTTGCTCTGGCATCTTCCTTTGCTCTACTACGGCTTCCTTTTGAACCCTTTAGATGACTTTTAGTAGCCACCTTCCATAACTCCTCAATGATCTTTCCCACGCTCATTGTTTCTAGGAATTTTGCACCTCCTGCGGATAGGATTTGTTCCTCTAGTTTGAATGGTTCAGATCTAAAACAAATGGTTTACGACAAGATTGGAAGACATTCCCTAGAATGGGTGGAGATCTGGAATTGATTCTCTTTGATGTATTAGTATAGATGTTTCCTGTAAAGATGATCCTTCACAAATGTACCTACATAATCACAAGAGAAACAACAAACAAGATCAAATAGAACCAGAATATAATCCACTATTCTATATTAATGACTAAGCAATTCAATAATGAAACATACGATAATGACACAATATATTTCATGGGAAAGGAACCAATTTTTTATTAGATAATAGAGAAGAATTTTACAACCTATGCCTTAGTGTAAATGTAATCCTTCACAAATCCAACATCTCATCCCCAATAGCGCCAACTTTCTCCCTCAAGCTCACTCTTATGATTTAGGCCAGAATATCAAAGCAACAACATAATTTTACTCTCTCCTCAACCATGGGGAATGAGCCTACTTTTATAGGCTTGGAATGGATAGAGATGGTTGAGAAATTTGTGGATGAGGTGGAAGGGAGATCCCAAAAGAATGGATCTCAAATCTAGGTAGCCCTAGGAGGTAGGGATGAGGTTTCCATGAAGCCTCTCTTCAAGAAGTTTCGTGAAGACTTCTCTTTTTTCACTTTTTACCAAGGGCATCGCTTCTCCTCCACTATAACAGAGTAGTACTAGGGTAGAACCACCCATTGTATACATGCCATAAGTAGTGACATCGATTACTATAAAGAGACAATAAGCGTTACCTGAGTTTTATAAAGGAGGTAACGTGCCTTTCTAGCTGGTCAAAGGCAGTGCTCAACTTATTCTTGTAAAACTATAAGGAATGAGGGAAAAATAGAATTTCACTTCATATTTTGGGATTTTAGGGCTAATCTGATGTTTGGGCTCTCTGCACATGGTGGTGATGAGATTTAGGTATAACATAATCGCCCCCAAAGAATGAGGGCGGAAGGATATGATAGGTGAGAGATTTGAAAGAGCAAGTTATCACTTTGAGGCAAGAGTCAGCTTGATCGGAGATCATCTACCAAGCATCTGCAATACATAAATACTTTTGACTTATGAACAAATGTGTCTTCATCATGGTTGCAGACCAATACAAGGCAGATCCATGAGAGAGATAAACAAACATGGCTACTAGAATACAGCGTAGATCCATGTGATAGAGGACTCAAAATTGAACATAGCTACCAGATATACAATGTAGATCTATGTCATACAGACGCAAATTTGAGGATAGCCACGACCATACAAATGTGGATCCATGTTGGTACTTCATACAATATACTCCATCACAACCTGGGGAGAAAGCTATGAGTGCCTTCCAATAGATACCCAGGGTCTTCGTCTCGTCTTACACAAAGTATGATTCTATCCATGTGATTACAATGATCTGAAGTCAAACATGGTAGAAACCACTTGATTACCGGTCAATGATGTGAACCGTTAACAAGTGTGAGGGAGATCACCATTAATGTCAATGATTCCCAAGGTAATCTAGTACAATATACTAAGTGTGAATAGATGATTTGATGTCGAACACTCGGTCGAATCTTTCGATCAAAGGTCAATGATGTGAACCTATGTCGAAAGCGAGAGAATCTGTCGTTAAGGCATACAAATCTCAAGGTACTAAACTTGTTTCTAAGACTAATTCCTAGATAATGAGTTGATGTCGACAGGAATAGTCCCCAGTGGAGTCTCCAGATTTGTTTCTAGGAATTTTGCACCTCCTACAAACAGGAGTTGTTCCTCTAGTCTGAATGGTTCAGATCTAGAAAAAATGGTACACGACAATATTAGAAGACATTCCCTAGAATGGGTGGAGATTTGGAATCAAGTTTGTTTAATGTACTAGTATAGTTGTTTCCTGTAAAGATGATCCTTCATGGATGTATCTGCATAATCACAAGAGAAACAACAAACAAGATCAAATAGAAATAAAATATAATCCACTATTCTATATTGATAACTAAGGAATTCAATAATAAAACATACGATAATGACACAATATATTGTATGGGAAAGGAACCAATTTTGCATTAGACAATAGAGAAGAAGTTTACAACCTATTCCTTAGTGTCGATGTACTCCTTCACAAAGACAACATCTCATCCCCAATAGCTCCAACTTGCTCCCTCAAGCTCACTTGACTAATTTAGGCCAAAATATCAAAGCAACAACATAACTTTACTCTCTCCTCAACCATGGAGAATGAGCCTACTTTTATAGGCTTGGAATGGATAGATATGGTTGAGAAATTGGTGGGTGAGGTGGCTAGGAGATCCTACAAGGATGGATCTCGAGCCCAAATGGCCCTAGTGATCAGGGATAAGGGTGCCATGAAGCCTTCTTTCGAGAAGCTTCATGAGAACCTCTCTTTTTCACTTTTTACCAAGGGTATCACTTCTTTCTCACCAAGACAGAGTGGTGACAGTGAAGAACTGCATCTTGTTCAAAGGGTAAAGGTGGTGCCACCTCTTACTGTCAATGCATTACAGAATGTGCTAAAGAAGGTACCACTTTTTGACTAAAGGGTAGAGGCGGTGTTGGATTTTCATATGTAGATTTGATGTCTGGAGCAATATTATTGCTCCACAATTTGGGATTGAGGGAAAACACTGAAGTTTGGGATATCATCACATGATGATGACAGGATTTAGGTGTAACACTCATGATGAACTGCAAACAAGCCTACCCTCTCAACACCTCATCAAGATTCCTCCTACTTGACCTATTGGAATTTCTCTTGTTCTCATACAGAACCTTGAATCACTTCCTATGCTCTTTACAGGATTGATATTTGCATTCATTTCCCACAACACTCTACGGTGAGGGTTCCCATACCACAGTCTCCTTTTCATTCCTCTATTCAGAAATCAACATTCTAAACTCAAATTGCAAATTAATATTGCAAGATTCCTCTCCATAGTGTGCAAATCTTTTTGCACCCGCTCTGATACCAAAAATGGTGTAGGGTGGGTTGACCATAGCTAACTCAACCAGTACCTCTAGGATCTCATGGCTCCTACAATTAGCAAGACTTCCAAATTTATCCCTCGGCCAAATTTTGCACTAGATTTAGCTCTCCGCAACCGCCTTTCCGCAACAGGATTTCGCACAACACTATTTCTGCAACTGCCTTTCTGCAACAGGCCTTCCCGCAGCACTATTTCTGCAACATCCTTTATGTAGCTGGATTTTCACAAGCGGGTTATGGGATGCAGGATGCGCGACCAAATTTCCAAATTTTCTCCCCCACAACTTTTCCTCCGCAATTGTTTTCCACCATCAGATATTTATGGCCTTCCCCACGACCGTCGATCTACGGTTTAGCATGGATCTCATAGATCTTTGTAGATTCATTATCACCTTTGCAAATTCCATTACTGACCTCTCCTAGACCTTCAGATCTTCGTCTGTGGACACAATCTCCACCGTTTGTTCTCTACAATAAACTGGTTAAGGAAGAAAACTTGTACGCTGCGCCGATTGATCATGGAATCGATCAATCCAGCCTACAAACTTGAATATTAATTACCCTAACCCTCCTATGCATGTATCTACGAACTATTCCATCCATTCAAACAATAATTTCATGCATGAATCAACGATTTTACAGAAATTCACAAATGTTCAGAAAACCATTGAAGTCAACTCCACACAGACACACAGTTCAAATAGTAAATGCATAGAGTCCAACAACACTGCAAACACACAACTACTCTTCATATTAAGCAAACACACACGCACACCACTCAACTCGCCTTTCTCCATCTTCTCAAAATATTTACAAGTGGAACCAGATGCAAGTATGTCAGTCTCTCTGCAAATGGGATTCTAACCCAGAAGAACAGAACTGAAGAACAGAACCCCCTCTACTCCTCTAATATTCCTATTTAAACTAAACTGTAACCTAAGAAAAACAAAACAGAGCATGATGAAAAATATCTCTGCCACAAACAAACAACCTATAGTTTGATCTCCACGTAGGGAGTCATGACCTGCAATTATTCCTATCGATGCTAACAGACTATGACTCAGCAAAACAAAAAATATGCCATAGCATGTGACCAACTCATCACATTGTTGGCATGCCACAATGCTCCTACATCAGGTAGGAGGAGGAGGGAGGGGATTTTAGAAGTAGGGAGAGGAGGAGGGGGGATTAGTAAGAATTGGGGGTAAGAGGCGGGGTGGGGGTGGGTGTTAGTGGTAGTAGGTGACCTATGGATGTGTAATGTGGGTATCTATGAGAGAGAGCGAGAGGATTGGTGAATATATTGGGTGGGGGATAAATGTAGTTGGATGAGTTGGGGAGCAAGAAAGAGTGGAGAGAGAGGTTTTAGGTGTTAGGAGTGAGAGAGAGGTGCTACAGGGATGTATGTCTCTGTGTGTGTGTGTGTGTGAGAGAGAGAGAGAGAGAGAGAGGAAGGGAGGTTTAGGGTTTCGGTGGGGGTGTGGGCGCTAAGTGATTAGAGATAGAATAATAGGGGGGTGTTTAAGAGTTAGAGGTAGAGAGAAATGGTTATGGGTTTAGCGGGGGGAGGGACATACAGATGTTAGTGGTAAGGGGGGACATAGGCGTGTGAGAGAGAGTGAGAATGAATGGGGTAGTTGGGTGTTAGGGAGAGAGAGGGGGGGTTAAAGGTAGGGACAGGAGTAGGGGGGATTAGAGGTAGGGAGAGGAGGACGGGGGGTTAGTAAGAGTTAGGTGGAATAGGGGAGCGAGGGGGGAACATAAAATAATTTTATTATTGGTATAACTTACAAAACAAAACACATTGTAGTATTTGAAAACGCTCGCACGTTGTTATTCAATAAAACACACTCTCGTTTTACACAATTTGCATGCATTATTGTTCTTTATAACGAGCACACGTTTTGTTTAAATTCAAAAATGTATTCCCTCCAAATGATAAGGTTGAGCCTCCACCCATGCTTGCGTGGCATTCTTATTCCTATGTGTCTGCTTCGGACTTTGCTTCAGATTAAACATGCATGTGCCTTGGAGTATGATAAACCATAGCTAATTCAACATTATATCCAAATTTTCAATATGCTCGTGTTTAGTCGTTGGTTACACTTTGCTGCACACCTCCATTTTTTATGAAATTTTAGAAACATATATGTTTTTTTTTGCAGATTCCATATATGTAAATTTTAACAAGAATACATAATTTTTTCTATTTTTTTCTTATTTATCTTCTGTAGTCACTCCTCAACTCAAAAAACACATTGTTAGTGTTTCATCCATATCTCTTTTGTTTCTCAACCATTTTAAAAACAAATTGTATGGTGCACTAAAGAACACCGACCTCTACATGCTATAAAAAACTCATTTCCAAATAATTGCATTAAGACATTCAAACGCTGCACCCACAATTGACATACCATTTTCAAGGTTTTATCTCTTAGATAATTTTTAAAAAATATATTATTTTTATTATTGGAAAAATAGTCATGCACTAGTACTATATGTTCTCTATATGTTTGCCGGTTTTCGTAAGTTTATTCCATCATTTAGTCACTCAAAGGATGCACCCACAAAAACATATACCTTATTATTTGTCCCCAAAATAAAAAGTGTCCGTTAAAAAATATCTAACTTTAGATAGTTAACAACATTTTCAATAGAAAAAATGTATATATTTGGAAATGTCATTCGATTTCCTACATTTCTCGTTTTTTTCTCATCGCAAGATTCATTGTGTAAGTGTCTCAAAAAATCCATGCAAGTTGATGGATGCTTGTTTTTTCAGTTTTCTATTGCATCTAACCCGTCAAAAGAGACCCTCATCACCATGCACACACCCTTAGGTTTCTATTTTTTAAATAGTATTAAAATGAATATTTTACAAAATAATTATTTGCAAACATGTTGTGTTTGTGGTGCAAGCCTCATAAATGAATTTATGAATTTATTTGTTTGAATAATATAGAAGTAAATAAGTGAATTTCTTGTAATTTTGGTACAAAGACTCATGAATTAATCTTCATCATTTATTCGAATGAATAAAACAAAAAGATAACTAGCACAACCACAAGTAAAGTGATCGTTGAAGTCTATAGGTGCAACCAACCACTTAGTTTTGTGGAGATGGATGGTTGTTAAACAAAATCTAAACATTAAACTAATTACCAAATCGTTAGAGTTATCCATTTATGGTATTATATAAACATTAAATTAATTAATATAAACATAAAACAAATACTATTTAATAAAAAAGAACAAAACCAGTATTGTTACCCCTTTCTTTAACCATCGACCATGAAATGAATTTTGGTTGTACACTTGTTACACTCAGGTTAATCTTCTTGATCCACTCAAGGAATCCCAAAATATGAGATAATATCTAAACATCTATCGACCTAATAATTGAGTCCGGTTATTTACAAATTAAATATTTGTGAATTTGTTGTGTTTATGGTGCAAATCATGGAAAATTTTAGGGGCTAATATTAGCCCATGGGCTAAATTTAGGGGTTTCAAATTTTTAATGGGATAAATTTTTATTAAACACCCATTAAGTGTGATTATCCTACATTTTGTTTATTTATTTTTAATGAATAGGACGTTAGCCCCATCAAATTTAGAAAGGGGAGCAAGATAAAACCAATTTGTCCCTCTAAAAAACCATTTATACCTTTGTTCACCCAAAAAAATTGCTAGGAAGCTCCTATTCACCCCAATTATAGAAATTGCAATTGCTAGGGGATCTTTAGCCCTCTATCGATTATGGAAATTAAAATCGAAGTTACGTTTGCCTTGATTTTATGGGATGAATCTCATTTTGCAAGTTTCTTAATGTCCACATGAGAAGGGCAGTTGATATTTATGATCAGGTCTTATAGCGACCTATTTGCATCTAGGATACTTCAGAATCTGATCGCCTCATATCCAAAGTTTCCCCAAGAAACATGGAGATTGTGAAGCACATGGTTGACGATGCAACACTAATGTTTATGTGGATTTTGGGGCATCATTCGTGGGGGCTACGACTTCATTTATAGCAACGTATTTAGGGTGTCATGATGTTACGTATAACCACTACCATTTTGTTTCTACTTATGTTTGTTTTCTCCTTTATGGGATAGGCCATGGGTGGAGAAACCTAGAATCCCACTATCTTTGTTGCTTCTTTTGCTTCAAGTGTTGTGAGGCATTTTGAGATGTTGCTTGCTTTGTTTATTCAATTTTATGGTCCTCAAAGGATTTTTGTAGGGTTGAAATTATATTTTTGTAGGGTTGAAATTATATTTTATGGGATAGGCCATGGGTGGAGAAACCTAGAATCCCACTATCTTTGTTGCTTCTTTTACTTCAAGTGTTGTGAGGCATTTTGAGATGTTGCTTGCTTTGTTATTTCAATTTTATGGTTCTCAAAGGATTTTTGTAGGGTTGAAATTATATTTTGTAGTTAATCCAATATGCCTCATTACTTTCCTACTAGCTTTATCATAGTTTTACAACCTGACTTGAACCAATGTCTTGACATTACCACATTCTAAGCGACCTGCATTTTTTATTTTTACATGAAAATATATCATGCATAGTGGGGCTTGATTTTAATTAGGTTTGCAAGCATATGGATAAAATTTGGTTCAATAAACATTTTTTGGCCAACTTGGAACACACATTTGCCTTCCATATAGAGTGACAATTATTTTTTAGATTAGTTCCAAGTGCATTGAAATAAACAATACACATTTAGAGTTTTAACCCTTTAATTTTGTAAGATGTGTGCATAATTGAAGTGTTGGTGGGACCTTGTAATAACATGGAGAGCTAAATGATGATCTAGGTGTAATATTAATGAACTCTTGATTCTATTTGTGGTGGTGAATGAAAAATTTCATTTTTGTTTTCCAAGTATATTCCTAGAGTATGATGAATTTCTATGTACTTAGAGTGAGGTACCAAACTACCACCAAAATAGGGCTTGTTATATAAAAGATTCACTAAAAAATTTCATGGTTTTATATTTTAGTGAAAGGTTTGTGAATATTTTCCAAGATTATATAATTCAAAGAGAGATTTCCAATATAGATAGATAGATAAATAGACAGCCTTCATATTTTCCTAAATATTATGGAGATTCACAAATTTATTATCATAAAAAATTACATAGGTTAATTTTCATAATTAATTCCTGCTTGTACATGTCTATGTAGCAAATAATAGCTTAACACCACTTTATTATACTTGTCAACAGAACATTTTCATTAACATGGATGAGAAAAAAACATTATTATCCATAAAATGTAAATGATGGATCATAACACCACCTTAACATCCCAAAATATAAATAATTTTAAAAACATGAAGCTCATCATTTTTCATCTCTAATAATAGAAATATAAACCATAATAAATAGAAATATATACCATGCTTGACTACTCATTGATCGAGGCATCTTTGAGCACTTGCCGAGCATGCATATCGTCATCATGGACTTGTGGAAAACAGACAACTCAATTGGAATTCAACGGAGAAAGAGATTGGAGATAAAGGGAACTGAACTGCACAGTCCAAACCTAATACGCCTTGGGACGTTATACCATTGTGTTTGAAAATCAATTCTTCGTCTTCAAATATTAAACTGGTAATATCTTGACAAGAGCATATTCCCTCAGTTGAATCTTCATCTAAAACTGTACTGAACTGTTCACCAAAGGACTCAGCATCGCTTATATTGTTTTCAATATTTACAGCATTTTGATCAGCTGCACCAATATCAAGACTGCTAGGAAAAACTATCTTTTCCTCACTCAGTTTAGCTTCGATGGGATCACTTTTATGCAGGGCTCCAATTTTCTTTCTCAAATGAGTATTCCAGTAGTTTTTTATTTCATTATCTGTTCGACCTGGTAGTCTTCCTGCTATAAGTGACCACCTGCACATATTATATTTGTCAACTACTATAAGAGTCTTAGTTAAAAAGAATCCGAAATCATCATTTTCTGCACAATGACTGAACAAAACATCAAATATACTGATTTGAAAGAAATAAACTGATCGCATACCGATTGCCAAGAAGCCGATGCAATCTAATAATAAGCTCGTCCTCGTCGGTAGAAATATTGCCACGTTTTATGTTTGGACGAAGATAATTCATCCAACGTAGTCTACAACTCTTTCCACTTCGATTCAGCCCTGCAAATCAATTAAAATTACCTACTATTCTAATCTGTCGTAATAATATATTCTGTAAATGAAATGTTAAAAGTCAATCATACAGAAAAACTATAAATCTGCAGCAAATGAGAACCTGTTTTTTCACGAACCGATCTCCAACCATCCTTTATTCCATGAATATTAATGTAATCCCTCAAAATCGCATCTTCTTTCGCTGTCCAAGCCTCGCGACTGAAGCCCTCATCTCTTGAACAACGAGGAGATCTACCCATCCTGCCAAAATATTATTTGCTCTATGCTCGCTGGATCATGAGGAAGAAGAGGCCGCTTTATATAAAAATAACATGATACTTGCTTGAATCCGCCGACCCAATTCAATGAAAGTAATGTTAATTGAATAAGCATCTTGCACAGGACGTGGGTCTGAATTACCAGCCCTGTGTACCATTATGTAATGAACAACCAGACCTGGCAGAAAAATATTTGATGACCCACGTGATGGGCAGACGCAGAAAATAAAAAAATGCATGTGCTGTGATTGTAAACGCGTACTCTTTAGAGATGTACCGTTCAGTCAGGCCAATTTGATTGCAATGGTTGGAAGCTCAAAATTTATTTATCCAACTACCCTTCTCTCTGATATAAATGCACCCAATCGAAGTTTTCACATTTAATTGTGATAATGGAATGAAATTCAGGAAATGGTTGATGACTGGGCAGGTTTTCATGGGACAAGGGCTGTGTGTAGTACTAGTGGGTCATTGTCTTTCAAGCTGCTATGGTACTGGTCGTGTCGTCTTTTTACTACAAAATAAAGTGTAAAGAGACCAATGTGAAATGGCCTGACAACATCACCTTACATTGACATTGAAAAAGAGAGTCCTACGGCTCTGTGTTGTCGGGCATGTTCTTGATGACAATCTTTGAATGTTTATGAAGGTACAGTCTCTGAAGGCATATCGCATCATATAGCTGTCATATAATAAATCTTGACAAGACGTTTCATAACATGGGCAATTTTATGTATTTAATACATACATATGATAAGAGATTATTAATCGTAAGAGTCTAACGACGTGACGATGTTGTCCATCGGCGATTGTTGCAACTTGCATCGTCTCGTCGCAACAAGCTCAGTCCCAGCTGAGTCCCCACTCCGTCCTCTCTATTCTCGCATGACAGCCGCTGCCCTGCTGCGGACACTCTTCGTCCTCTGAAACTCGTACAAGTACCTGTCGAGGGGTGTACTCTTCTCTTAACATGTATGAATTACCACATGTGTTCTTAACATGTATGGATTAACATCCAATGATCCATGTGTTGTGTATGGATCACATCCACTAAAGAGAGAAACAGAAATTTGAATCATGAATCATATCTACGGGAGACGGAAATGCAAATTCGAATTTTGAATGTTAGAAAGGGAGAAATGCAAATTCTGATTTTGATGGTTGATTGGAATTGAATATAGACAAAATGTACATTTTTCGTTCATTCTCACCTCACCTCTACGCACATAAAAAAAAAAAAACCTCCGGTGGAGTCCATCCACCTCTCGTCGTCTATCAGATCCATTTTATGTGCAACCCAGTGACGCCATTATATATCTTTGGAGGAGTGCGTTGGGCTATGGAATCCCAATAAACGCTCTTTGTTATGTTAACATTTGAGTGATTGGTAGGAACCCGTATGTATAGGGCAGGATATGTAACGTTTTAGGCCAAAGAGATCCAATTAAGCGACATCATGGAGGACCTCTGAGCCGGCCGGTGGATACAATATTTGTCCATGATTACTTTGATTGGCTCCAGTTCGGAGCTTGCGGGACAAGATAGCCGAACAGAAATAGGGAAACCTTAGGAGCTCGCGGGAAAGATGGCCCGAAGGCCAATTGAAAACCTTGTTGTAGAGTTTGCAGTGGCATCTGGACAAGATGAATGGGCACTAATTGGACATGGACATGAATGACTAAGCTATTTTCTTGCCATTTCTTGGTTATGACGGTTATGTTCTTTATATTAATTTTTTCGCTTCGTCGACTAAGCTCAAAAGCAAAGGTATCGTGGGCATTGTGTATGTTTTCTTGATTATGATCATGACAATGTACATGGGACGAGACAAGTCACAACGAGTAAATGTGTTCAAGAGCAAGTTTGAAGATTCCTATTTTACAAGCTTTATTTAATGTTACTAGCCGTCCTCCATTCTTTAATATAACTACGGACTCGTGTGTATAGGAATTGGGACATGCAATGTGCAAGAGCTATCCATTGATTTGTAGGGTATGGTGGATCTGGAGCAATTTAAGATCCAACGATCATCAATCTTAAGATCCAATGATCATCAATCTTGATGCAGTTGCATTAAATGCTTTGTAGCTTAATGGATAGCTCTTGCCATGCAATGTACAATAACATGGGTTTACAAATACTATGTAGTTCAATGGATAGCTCTTGCCCATGCAATATACAATAACATGGGTTTACACCCTGCAAATTAAAACCCAATCAACAAATGGTCGTTAACTATGTTAGATTAAAAATAGATCAATTTGAAGATGATAAACCCAATCAACAAATGGTCCTTAAATGTTTGATTAAAAATAGATCAATTTGAAGATCATAACCAAAATTGCAAATTCATTTATTTAATTATATCTATTATATTGTCATCAGCTTTCATAATGAAATTTTATAAGTATATATTTATTCTCTAGAGTAGATAACATCTTATCTAGTTATCAGTTTTAATTATTAAATATATAATGTATATCAATTGATCTTTAAATTTTGGGTGTGGGATTATAATATTTACAGGAATCATGGGAAAAGATGAATATTATTAAGAACTTAATTTATAAATACAAAATAATTATAGAGATGCCATGTTTTTTTATATTATTAAGAACTCAATTTATAAATACAAAATAATTATAGAGATGCCATGTTTTTTTATATTATTAAGAACTCAATTCATAAATACAAAATAATTATAGAGATGCCATGTTTTTTTTATAGAAAAATATTTTATTTGAAACTTTTTTAGATTAGTATTAAGTTTGAAACTCTTTTAGATTAGTATTAAGTACCTAAAGTATAAACTATTTTAGATTAGTATAGTATATAAAGTATAAAGTATAATATAATTATAAAGATGTCAAGTTTTCAATAGATTAAACTTTTCTTTAAAACTCTTTTAACCAATGCTAGTGTATGAAGATGTCAAGTTTTTAATAGAATAAATTCTTCTTTAATTATCAGCTTCGCCCAAAAAACAACCAAATAATCGGGAGATCTTGTAAGGTTTGTTGAGTAACTTTTGCTACTAACAAAATAATAAAAAATAAAAAATTTAAATATCAGCCAAAATAAATGTTGGCAAAAAAAACAACCTAAAATGAGGGAGATCTTGTAAGTTTTGTTAGTTACAAAATAATAATAAAAATTAATTAATTATCACCCAAAATAAATGTTCGCCAAAACAACAACCTAATATGGGGGAGATGTTGTAATGTTCCTACCTAACAAAACAATAAAAAAGTAAAAATTTAATTATCCGCAAAAATGGGGGAGATGTTGTCATTGCACATGGTTTTAAAACCATAACTCATTGTTTTATTGTACATGGTTTAGGAGGGCTTTATTGTACATGGTTTAGGAGGGCTTTGCACATGGTTTTAAAACAATGTGCAAGACCTCCTAAACAACCCATGGTTTTATTGTACATGGTTTAAGAGGGCCTTGCAAATGGTTTTGAGACCATGTGCAAGGCCTCCTAAACAACCCATAGTTTTAGGAGGGCCTTGCATATGGTTTTAAAACCATGTATGGAGCAATTTTGTAATGTTAGTTCCTAACAAAATAAAAAATAATAAAAAATATTATATGTCAACCATAAATAATATTAAATATTAATAATATAAATACTGTATGTGGACCTTAAATAAAAATATGTGTCTTTTGGTTTGAATCAAATCAATGGCTATATATAGGACACACCAAAGTTGATAGCTCATTGAGTGCAATACCTAAAATGAGGTTTTGCACCTTGAGAGATTGATCCCTCTCGGCGCTTAATAGAGCTTAAGATTTAGATCTATAAGTTCTTAATATACAAATACAAGATAATTTCAAATAAATTCCCAAAAAACCTTAAAAAACTTGACACTACATTTTGTATGAAGAGTCAAAAAGTTTAAGAAGCTAACCATAACATCTAAATTATTAAATGGCCCATAAAAAATAAAAATATTATTTTAATTTGCATAATTTTCATTACCCATCCATTTTTGTATTCAAATATTTCTTTGCAATTCCATTATGTCTTGGTTCACGTTTGATCTATCTAGAAGTTGGATTTACTAGTTGAAATGAAATTCATAGTACCTTCACCACAATATGAGATCATGATTGGCATCATATAATAATTTAAATTTCATGAGAAGAAGAAGAATGTCACAATGTTAAATCCTAATTATTATAAATAAAAAGTAATTATAAAATCATAAATAGAATACTAAATCATAATAATCATAAATAAACAGTAATTATAAAACACAAATGATCATAAATAAAGACTAATTATAACACATAAATATAAAAAATATTATTTATCATAACACAATATATCTAAACTCTAAAAAAACATATTAAAGAACACATATTTAGTTTGAATATGATTCATTAAATGTAGGATAATGTAATTCTCACAATCATACATACAAAGTCATAATCAATTTTAATAGTTTATTATAAAATTTAAATTTGTAATATATCATTTGTTTTCAATTTTTTGACTAATAAAATTTTCCTAGAATCATTTTATATTTTTATGAAATATATTATAAGTTGGGATTTTGATAAAACACTGAGAATTATAGTTTCATATGGCTCGTTGTTAATAATTGTGCAGCATTTACTCGATAGAATCATACTTGCTTTAAGATAATGGATGCTTCTTTGGGACCACCACTATTACTGACTATTCTGGTCCGGCCGAGCCTTGCCCTTTAGTCTTCTGAGTTCGTTAAACTTCACATTGTTCATGCTCTGATTTCCTTAAACTTCTTACTGTTCATGCCTGCAATTTCCATAGATATCTTAGGCATTCCTGCATTGACATTATTTCTTAATGTGCTTTCGAGTTAAGTCATTTGTGGAAAATAATATAATTATTTCTTTATGAGTTCCTTAACGTTCTAGCGATGTTTTGAACTTTGTGAAGTATTTCAATTTTCCTCTTCAATCCTTGCAAGAAACCACTTTTTTTTCTACAATGAATTCTGAAATTTCCCCAAATAATGTAATATTTGAAATTACATATTAGAGCTTCCAGGGCCAGCAAATTTCCCCAAATAATGTAATTTGGATTTGAAATTACATATTAGAGATTCTAGGGCCAGTAGGGACAATAGTATTCGGCTTGTCGTAGATTTAATTAGTTTGCACGCAAAACAAAAACAAAGATGAAATCTTTTTCCTAAGTCTGTATTGAACCAATTCACAATGGCTTTCTCCACCAATCAACATCATTAACCGCTTCATTGACGCAGATGAAATATTTTTCCTAAGTCTGTATTGAACCAATTCAGAGTGGCTTTCTCCACCAATCAACATCATTAACCGCTTTATTGACGCCGCTTTCTCTACCAATAGAGAACATTGACCTCCCTATCCACCAATCAACCACTTAGACTTCTTATTTGGCCTCATAACAATGCGGGAGCCAAATTAAAGGGAAATATAATCCAAACTTTCATTTATAAGATGAAGGATACTTGTACTAGTGAATTAATGTTAATGCTAAGGTTAACATTACCTAACATTTGGAAATATAATCCAAACTTTCATTTATAAGATGAAGGATACTTGTACTAGTGAATTAATGTTAACGCTAAGGTTAACGTTACCTAACATTTAATGTTTGGATATGGCAGTCACATATAGTATCCTTCATAGGGAAATATAATCCAAACTTTCATTTATAAGATGAAGGATACTTGTACTAGTGAATTAATGTTAACGCTAAGGTTAACATTACCTTAGCAACATTTAATGTTTGGATATGGAAGTCTTCACATATAGTATCCTTCATACAATATAAACATCACCTCTTAAGTGACAAGTGCTTTCTCTTAAACATCACCTCTTAAGTGACAAGTGCTTTCTCTTATTGCGTGACTGGTGTGAATGCTGGCATGTTGGCCACTTGTCTAGAAGCCAAACAACACTGCACTAAAAGAAACAGATGCATCATACAAAATTTTTCAAACCAACGATTACCTAGGTTGTCTATACCTCCGCTCGGTTGGATTGCAGTGCAAACAGGTCGCGGCCTTCTCTGCAAATATCTAGCACAAAAAACATATCTCTGTCTGCTAGAATTCTGTGCAAATATCTAGCATAGAAAACATATCTCTGTCTGCCAGAATTCTGGGCATAAGATGTAGCTCCATTTCCTGTGTACATGTGAAGAACTCCATGTATGGCTGAGTATACTATATTATGAGTTTGTATTCAAATCTGTCGCTGATTTCAATGGAGTAGACGGCTTCGATTCATTAATGGAGCTGGAGCTTATATCATAAGGAAATGTGTTCTCACTCATATTATCCTGCACGTCCTTGCTCTTTCCTGCAGGTCCTTGCTCTTTCTTCAAAGCATTGTATAAATGTCTCTCATCCATATACATAATTCAACACAAACAAAAGCACATATAAAAACTTTTTGATTTAAGCATTCCTACCCTTTGCTTCTTTTACTGATTGTGAATTCACAAATTGTTATGTGAGATTACCAGCGTTTTCTACTTTCTGGAGGAAAGAAGCTTCACTCTGAGTTCTGCAATGTGGATTTTACCTAAGTGTTCGTCATGGATCCAGTCTCCAATGGCCAGATCCCTCATCCGGAAAAACTTAGTTTTCTTTTTGGACGCCACCTCTGCTATCACTCCATCACTGCTATAGCCCGCTATCGAACTCATAGCTCCATCCACTAACATTGGGTAGCTTCTTGGTTCCTGCATACACTAATGTTTGGTAGCTTCTCGCCTCCTTGCATACACGAAGATCCAGAAATGAAAATCTTGGTTTTTACTTATATTCTTTATTTCACATGCATACAAAACCCTAAATCTCATTTCCATAGGAGATAAAATTCATTATATTTCATGCTTGTGATACCAATGTTTATACATGTTAAAGTGCAAACAATGCATCGTCTGATAATAGCCATTGAGCAGGTTCTGAAACATGATGGGAGCTTGATCCTCCATTTGGTTTTCATGTGATAGAATATTTCTATACCAGCGTGTTTCAAGCACAGGTGTGTCCTTTGGTTCCATCCAATAATTTTTATTATTCGGCTAATCTTGATCCCCACATGATTACCTAAATTGATACCTAAGTAAATCCTAAAGCTATGTTAACTACCAGCTAGTTCTTACCACCTAAGCCTACGAGATTCATCTCCAGGACTGTCATTAGCGCTGCAACTACACGCACAAATGGCAAAGCATGCAATATCTTACTTTATAACCCGTGGACAAATATAATACTAGCCTATTTCAAATATTTAGCACATTCAGGTGGACAAATATAATACCAGCCTGTTTCAAATATTTAGCACATTCCACTGATAGGTCAAGACAATAATACAAGGTGTAGCCGAGACATAGTTGATACACAATAGTGCACTTTATGCAGACGTTAATGGAGCAGTCCCTCATAATAAGTAGATTTAAAAATTAACAGAAGTACTTAAGCACCCTCGTCTGCAATCAAATGTGAAGTTGTACCGTCATCTGAGGCTGAACAAGATGTCTCTCTGTCTAGAAGAGGTAACTCGCTATCCGGTCTTCAGATGTGATTTCAGCGTGCTACTCGAACGAAGCACAAAGGTACAGTAAGTTCATATTCAAACTTGCAGATTTTTTTGATGGACTATGATGGAGTTCTATTGGCCGCATGTAATGTTATTATATGAATCTACCATTGCGACATGGTGACATTCACCATTCATTGTTGTTACAAGAAATTGTATCACCCTCCATGAAGCCAACTGACACAAGCACAACAGGGAGCAATGGAGTATCATGGTATTTACTGGATTAGTTTAGTGGTTTATTGGAATGGAGCAATTGCCTTTTCAAGAACATGAACATGGAGAGTTATTGTGTTGATGGATGTAGGAACATGGAGAGCTATTACATTGACATATGCTATGATATGCATGCTAGGTGTGCAACATGCACTTTCAATGTGTGTTGGTAATTGACACATGGTAACTGCAAAGTTCCACTAACTGAACCGCGACTGATTGTTGTCTTTTGTCCAGTACGATGGGTGGGAAGGATAAAATATCAAGATTTATCTTTATTAGTGTATGCTCGCTTAGCTTTCTAATACTAGAGTGGTCCCATTATTATTCCTCCAAAAACAACAAAACAAATGACCTCTCTGATTTCTCACACTCGTCACCGGCCTCTATATGTTTCATGCATTTTTGGCATCCATGGTAAAAGCACACAATAAAACTTAGCATCAAATTTTATTACATTTATTCTTTTGGCAAATCTCAAAAGAGTCCAATTTTTTTTTAAACAATATTTAATCATTTTAAATATAATCCCTACCTACCTTGAAAATGGAGGTGTTTTGGTATGCAGCAACTTCATTTTGAAACATTGACACTTATATTCGTTGATAAGAATATTTGGAATCTATAAAATTGAAACATTGACACTTATATTCATTGATAATAATATTTGGCATCTATAAAAGACAAAACACGTGTATCCATGGGAATGAGCTAATGTGTGCTAGTTAAGCCATCTTAAAATTTAATACTAAATATTTCCAATCTTAGTTAAGGCTTTCGGTTTTTAAAAATGCAAAATTAATCAAGGTGATTAATAATATCCCCAACCCTTTCACATCGTGAATCCATCCACCTCTTTGATAACTCAAGCATGCTTCTTATATTGTGTTTATTGAATGTGCATAGAATGTATGCTTTATTATAATGATCCAGGTTCGTTCAACTCTTTGGAATTCATAGATGTGTCAAGGTCTCTGTATAGAACGACTTACTTTTGCAGTCCATTTCCAGTTATGCGAAGACAAACAAAACTAGCGAGCTTGATGTAACTTGAAATTACAAGATCTTGAAAGTTGCATCTGCTCGCATTCTTGGCAAACTGTCTACCATGACAATTTTATTTCCTGGTTCGACTTTAATTCCTATATTCTTGATTGATCGGCTGTGGCTGAAGATATGGTGCCATTTTGATCATTATTCTTTCGAAAACATTGAATTTGTAAACAATCATTATATCAAAATCATTCGATTGCTTTCAGAACTTTTTTAATTCATCGACTATGTTAAAAATGTGAATGTACAGCAGCAACATCACTAGTGGAAAATGAGAGATTAGTGACCAAAAAAATGACCAAAATCCGCATATCAATGACCACTTTTGGTTTGGCGATCGTTGGTGCCTAATTTGCGGTCTTTTATTACATGACCAAAATTGGTCATTTTTATTTTGGTCATTTATAGCTTGTCGGTTGGTCATTAATTTGGTCATATATTTGAATCAATGACCAAATATATGACCACATTTGTGACCAAATTAATGATCACATGACAAGCTAGAATATGACCAAATTTGGTCGCGTAATAAAAGACCATAAATTAGCCACCAAAACTGATTTTTGGTCATTGATATGCGAATTTTGGTCATTTTTCTGGTCATTTGTATTTCATTGTTTGGTCGTGTATCTCTCAATTATTGGTCATTTTATTTGCGAATTTTGGTCATTAATCTCATTTATTGGTCACTAATTTAGTCATTTTTGGTCGCTTTATGTATGGTCATTATATTTTAGTAGTATATTTCAGTAGTTTGAATGGTGTCCATTATTAATCAATATAAATTTTTAATATGATATTATGTTTAAATTAAAAAAAAGAATCATACATTTATTCTCATCTAATACACATGTGAATTATGCAGTCACATTATAATTAATTACAACACTTGTAAATAAAATATGATACACATGTAAATCATGTAATGTCATATTAATTAGTTTTTAGAGGAAAAAATATCAGCCTTTGTTATTCAAAAGAAACAAAAGACACCATTTACATAGCATCAAATGTCTGAGCATAATCAGCAATCAGAGCATCACAAAATAACAAATGTAATCATGCGAACTACTGCATCCATATAGAAGGAACTAAAGTCTGATCATAGCAGACTTTTCTCATCATCCCTGTTATAACTGGTCAGATAATACTGAGAGTATCGGAGGTGATCAACAATCAGATAATCCGGACCAAGACTTGCTAGCAAAGTGGACTCAAACCAAGACAGGAACAATAAAATGCATACACTACTTCATGTATGCATCATCATCATCAACATCAGTTTGTGTAGCAAAAGGATCTGTGGTTCCTTCACTGACTGTAGTAGTAGCTGCTCGATCTATGAACCGAAATTCTGACCCAAAACCTCGAGACTGCTATAAAGTTTGAGCAAATGCTTAATATTTACATATATCTACATCACTAACACTCCTTCGAGCATATTTCATTGATTCCTTAAAATGAGCTGCCTTTATTTCTGCAACTTCAGTTTCATCCTCATCCATGGCTTCAGGGTTTTCTTTTCTTTTCTTTTCTTTTTCAATGTCCTACATACGACAAAAGAGCAAAATTCATTCAAATATTGCAAGGCACTGATAATTAAAGCAAAGATTTTGCATTTTCTTGCTTTCCAAAAGTACCCTAAGGAAAAATATTAATGTACAAAATTGATCATCATATATTGGAACATGAATTGCTCAACATCTTCCAAGCAGGAAGGTCTACTGATGTTAAGACATGCTTACCATTTCAATGTGCTCTCTAATAGAATACTTGCAAGCACGCTGACAAATTTCAGTAATATCAGCTCCACTAAATCCTTGTGTGTATTGAGCAAGAGTTGCAATTTCAACATCCTTTGCAATAGGCGACTTCCGCAAACATGCTTTAAAGATCTGAAAGCGGGAAGCTTCATCAGGTAAAGGTATGTATATTAACTGATCAAGGCGACCGGGTCGTCATAAAGCCGAATCAATAATGTCAGGTCGATTTGTAGCCCCAATAATGAAAACAGTTTTCTAGGCAGTCATGCCATCCATCTCAGTCAGCAACTGATTCAAAACTCTGTCTGCCGCACCCTCAGCATCTCCCCCACTATTACCACGCTGCACAGCTCAACAC
>LPNX010564103.1:89389-129785 GCA_001517045.1 Pseudotsuga menziesii | reverse complement strand
CGGTCGGGGCACAGGAAAAGAGGCTGACAGCGGCGAACTGGTCGCGGGTTAGGGCTTTAAAGACGCGGTCGGAGCGCAGAAAACAAGGCTGACAGCGGCGACCTGGTCACGGGTTTGGGCTTTAAAAAACGCGGTCGGAGCGCAGAAAACAAGGCTGACAGCGGCGACCTGGTCGCGGGTTTGGGCCTTAAAGGTACGATCGGGTCGCAGTAAACGAGGCTGACAGCGGCGATTTGGTCGCGGGTTTGGGCCTGAAAGGTACGATCAGGTCGCAGTAGACGAGGCTGACAGCGGCGATTTGGTCGCGGGTTTGGGCCTGAAAGGTGCGATCGGGTCGCGGTTGCGGAAAGAAAAAACGCGGCTTCCGGCGGCCGAAAACGACAGCCGAAAATACAGTACGAAAAGAAAATAACAGTAAAAAAAAACAGCGGAGTCGCCAAAACTGTAGCTAGGGTTTTCACCCTAGCTTGTGCTGATGAGCACCTACTAAGGAATCTGGAATCCTTAGTAGCAGTTCGATTAAACAAAAAGTAAACTGGAAAGTAAAAAGCTAAGCTAAGATAGTAAAAGTAAATAACCGGAAGCAAAAGACAACAACGAAATATGTAATGGTGTTTTTATTAAAGTTACCTCCAATGTAGAGGTTGGTGGAGTCCGTTGCGCTGGTCCGATGTCGGTGGCTCCGAGCTCCGAGCTGGTCCTTCTCCTTCTCCGATGGTGGAAAATAGGCCAAAAGGGGTCTCAATGATGGAAATAGCTTGATGGTAGCTAGGGTTCACGAGATGTTTTGGCAGAGTAAGGATGCTATGACTGTGGATGTGAAATGAGGGGGCTTCACCACTTATTTATAGTTTTTTAGTGGTGAAGTGCTTGCCCATGGTTTTTGGAAACCATGTGGTTTAGGGCAGCTTGTTTAGGATTTTTGGCCCTTTTAGGGTTTTTCTCCTTTTTCCTCATTATTTTTATTCCTTTTCTTCCCTTTTGGGGATTTTTGCTATTTTTGGAGGAATTTTGGTTATTTTTGGAGGAAAAAGGGGTTTTTGGGCCTTTTGGAGGCATTTTAGGCCTTTTAGAGCCTTTTTAGATGGTTTTATGGCCTTTTGGAGGCTTTTAGTGGGATTTTCAGGGAAATATGGTAGGTAAATGGACGAATGAGCCATGAAATGGGGTAGATGAGGTAGTTAACCATTTTTGGGTGTTAACACCAGTGTCTTTCTCTTCCTCAACTATGCGCTACAACTGAGTGTGAGTGAGTGTGTGATAAATAGAGAGGTCACCTTTCTATTTATACTAATTCCTGACATGACTAAAACCCTACTAGGGCCGACTTCACTAGGTGAGTCTATTAACCCTAGTTCCTTGGAACTGCGGGGAATTTAACCCTTAGACAATAGGAGGGTTACCCACAATGACTTGACTTAACTTGTTTACATTATAGAACCTCCCGATAGGAACATCGGGGCATGACATGACTCAAGTACTTCACAAAATAAACATCAGGTTACAATAGATAAGAAATACAATTGAATGCATTTCGAAGTTACAATTACATCAACACTCCCTCTTAACTAGGAAGGTATTCTCTCGACACAATTTTCATCACTGGTCTTCTTCTCTGGATCATCTCATCATCTGCATCTTCAAGTCATATTCGTCTTCAAGTCATCTTCATCTTCGGATCTAGATCATCACTTGATCTGGATCATCACTACTAGATCATCATCACTAGATCATCACGAGTGCTATCTCATGATTCTTCTCATCACAGGAAGTTCTACAGAGCCAGCCCTTTTTCATTCTGGTTGTAGGCCTAGCCTCCATGTAGGTCTTCTTTAGCACTTATATCTGACACCAAGTCAGAATGGCCTTCCCAGCACTTACATCTGACCTACAAATCAGAAAGGCATGCCCAGCACTCACATCTGATCATGTAGGAACCAATCCTATAATCACATCAGAAAGGACCAGCACTCACATTTAGTCATGCGGGAACACATCCTGCAACCATGATAAAAAGGCTCTGCTCTTCCACCCATGCGGGAACACATCCTGCAACCATGATGAAAGAGCTCTGCACTTACATCCATCCATGAGGGAACACATCCTGCAACCATGATGGAAGGGCTCTGCACTTACATTCACCCATGCGGGAACACATCCTGAAACCATGATGAAAAGGCTCTGCACTTACATTCACCTATGCGGGAACACATCCTACAACCATGATGAAAAGGCTCTACACTTACATCCACCCATGCAGGAACACATCCTGCAACCATGATGGAAAGGCTTTGCATTTACATCCACCCATGCGGGAACACATCCTGCAACCATGATGGAAAGGCTCTCAACCCCAGGTTGAGGGTTCCTGGTAACTGACCAGGTACCTCCATTCTCGAAGAGAATGGAAACATCCCTTATATCTGATCAAGTGGGAACACATCCCTCAATCACATTAGAATTGCCATGCGCTCACATCTGATCATGTAGGAACACATCCTACAGTCATATCAGAATGGCCCTCAGTCCTAGACCAAGTATTCCTGGTAACTGACCAGGCACCTCCATTCCAAGAATGGCAATAGCCCTTATATCTGATCATGTAGGAACCAATCCTACAGTCATATCAGAATGGCTCAGCACTCATATCTGACATGGAAGGAACCAATCCTCTCACCATGACAGAATGGCTCAGCCCTTACATCTGACCATGGAAGGAACCAATCCTCTCACCATGTCAAAATGGCTCATGGACTCATCACATCCCTTTGGAAGGGACCTCGATCTAGAGAACACCAAGCTTCTCCCTGAAGTACTCAAACTTTACTCTAGCCAATGGCTTCGTCAACACATCAGCTATTTGTTCGTCCGTCGCAACATACTAGAGCTTCACTACTCCCCTCTGCACCATATCCCTGATATAGTGATACTTGATCTCAATATGCTTCAACTTGTCATGAAACACTAGATTCTCTGACAACTTCACACAACTCTAGTTGTCACAATGTATACAAGTAGAATCCAACTGGAGATCAAATAAATCAGACAGTAGCTTCCTCAACCATACTGCCTCACAACTAGATGAACAAGCTGCGACATACTTTGCTTTAGCTGTACTTAGTGCCACAGAGGATTGCTTCCTGCTAAACCAAGAGATCACATCTAATCCCATACTAAAGAAACACCCTGAGGTGCTCTTCCTATCGATGGCACTACCTGCCCAATCTGAATCAACATAACCCTCCAGGTTAATCTTCTAATTCACCTCGTACTTGAGACCATAATCAACTGTACCCCTCAGGTACCTCAGAATATGCTTTGCATCAATCAAGTGAACATCTCTTGGATCTATCAAGAACTGGCTCAAGGTGTTCACAACAAAGAAAATATCTGGTCTCATGTTCGTTAGATACATCAAGGACCCAATCATCTAACGATACATCATAGCATCAACTATCTCTGATGAATCACCACTCAATAGCTTCAGGTTTGATGCCATAGGTGTGGTCATAACCTTGCATTCCATCATCCCAAACCTCTTCAGGATCTCTACTGTATATTTCCCTTGTCCCAGGGAAATTCCATGTGCATTCTGCCACACCTCCATGCCTAGAAAATAATGCATCATACCCAAGTCCTTCATTTCGAACTGAGCAACAAGATTCCTCTTCGTATCAGCAATCAACCCATCCATACCTATTACAAACAGTTCATCTACATACATTAGGAGCATCACTGGGTTGCCATCTTCAACCTTGTAGTAAAGGTTGGAATCTGCTTTACTCTTAGTAAAGCCCAAACTGGATAGAAAGCTATCAATTCTGCTGTACCAAGTATTGGGTGCCTGTTTCAAACCGTGCAAGGATTTCTTCAATATGCACACATGAAACTCACTGTCACGTGTCTCAAAACCAAGTGGTTGTTCTACATACACTTCCTCTTCCACTACACCGTTCAAGAAAGCAGTCTTGACATCCATTTGGTTTATCTTCCATTTCATCACTGCATCTAGAGCAAGTACTGATCTGATGGAATTGAATTTGGCTATAGGTGCAAAGGTTTCTTCATAGTCTATTCCTTATTTCTGTGAGAAACCACGAGCCACGAATATTTCCTTATATTTCTCTATGCTACCATGTGCAACATGCTTGATGTTGTAGATCCATTTGGAAGTTACAACTGAATTCCCTTCTGGCCTTGGGACAACATCACAAACATCATTCTTCATGATCGATTGATATTCTTCGATCATAGCATCCTTCCATTCTTTTCGTTCTGCCACTTCTTCATAATTGGAAGGTTCTTTATCGATGAAATCACATAGTAATGCTACATACCTGGAGCAGGATCTGGTCCTCTTTCTTTCTCTGTGATTCTCTTTTGGAGCCCATATCTTTCCGCACCTTGGATAGCTTCTCATACCCAAGTAGGTTTCCTCTTGTGAGGATTCTTCTCCTAAGGTGGATCTATAGGTTCTTGTGGTTCTTCAAAGTCTCGATCTTCTTCTTGAACTTTTTCAATCATGGTTGTATCATGAAATCTAGGTGCTTCTGCTTCTTCAAGATCTTCAGCAGGTTTCTTTCTGGATTTGTTGTAAGCTGAGTCTTCATCAAATGTTACATCCTTGTTGATGTCAATCTTCTTGAATCCTAGGAAGTATATTCTGTAAGCCTTCGAGCTTTCAAAGTATCCCACAAATATACCCTTCTTTCCTGAAGGATCTAGTTTTGTTCTCTTTTCTTTTGAAATGTGTATATACACTAGATAGTAGAATATTCTGAGATGGCTAACTTCTGGTTTCTTACCAGAGAAGACTTCTTCAAGAGTCTTGTTCTCGAGTACTCTGTGTGGAGTACAGTTTTGTAGATACACCAATGTTCTAGCAGCTTCTACCCATAGATGCCTAGGAATATCTTGATCATGAAGCATTTCTCTTGCAACTTCCATGATAGTTCTATTCTTCCTTTTTGCAACCCCATTCTGTTGTCGATTAGAAGGAGTGGACAACTCCCTCTTAATCCCTGATTCTTTGCATAAGTCTTTGAATTCATTTGATGTGAATTCTCCGCCATTATCTGATTGAAAGGTCTTGATCTTCTTTTCTGTGTGGTTCTCGATCAAGGCTTTGAATTCCTTGAACTTGTTGAACACTTCATATTTGTTCTTCATGAAGTAAATCCATGTCTTCCTAGAAAAGTCATCAATAAAAGAAACATAATATACATACCTGCTTAGTGAACTTGATGACATTGGTCCGCATACATCAGAGTGGATGATTCCCAAGATTCCTTTTTCTTTGCTCTCGCTACTTGGAAACGTCTTCTCTGTGTTCTTTCCTTTTGCACATCCTTTGCATACCCCATCATGTTTTGCTTGAATTTCTAGAAGACCTTCAACAGCTCTGCTTGCAAGTGGTAGTGCTTTATAATGCACATGTGCAATCCTTCTATGCCAAAGTTTATTTGGCTCTACTGTGTCATGAACCAATGCTTGTTCTGGATGGCCCTTCAATTTGTACAAACCTACTTCTTGTTCTCCAATCACTACTGCATCATCGATAGTTTTTCCTTTTGGCCACATGATGACCTTACCATCTATAATTGCAACCCTCATTCCTTTTGCATCTAATGTAGATATGGAGAGAAGGTTCTTCTTTAGTCCTGGTACAAATCATACTTCTTTCATTATCATTGATTTTCCAGATTCTAGCTTGTAGGAGGATTACCCACTACCTTTTATTGGATACTGGTAGTCATCTCCTAACTTCACCTTGTGAGGTGATTCATGTTCTGAAAGTTTCACAAAGGATTCCTTGAATCCTATCATATGCTTGGAATCCCCACTGTCTATAATCCAATCATTGCTTCCATGAGTAATGTTTCCCGTAAGAGTGGAAATCAAAACATATTCTTCATCACTGGAAGAATCTTCACTTTCATATCTAGTTCTCTTCTTGGAAGGTTCATCATCCTTTGCAGCATGAGCATGATGTATTCTCTTGTTTTCCTTCTTCTTATGAGAGTTAACCTTGTTTCTAGGACAGTATTTTGGAAAGTTTCCTCTTTCATCACATGTATAGCATCTTAATTTTGATAAGTCCTTTCTAATGTTATCTTTCTGGTGAAAGGTCTTACCTCTGGAGTGATGAGAGTTTCTTCTATTTTTCTTGGAGTGAACTGTGAGAGCTTGATATTCACTTCCCATCTTCTCTTCTCGAGCTGCTATCTGAGCTTCTTCTTGAGAGCATTCTTCCCATAGTTTGCTGAACTTGACTAACTTCTTTATGGCACAGATTCCTTGAATGAAGGAGTCCCATGATCTAGGGAGACCATTCAAGGTGGTCATTACAATCTCTGCATTTTCCACTTCTTCATCTACTGCTTCCAGTTGTTCCTTGATCTAAGATACCCTTGTAAAGTAAGAATGGATGGTCTCAGCATTTTGGATCTTTACATTCTTCAATTGGTTTCTTAAAGTCATCTTCTGGTTTATGTTCTTCCCTTCAAACAATTTGGTTAGGGCATCAAACATAGATTTAGGTGTCTTGAGGGAGGACACCTGTGGTATGAGGTGATCCTTGATAAAACTAGCAATGATCCTCTTTTCCATAACCAACTTCTTCTTATGTAAGGCCTTTGCCTCATCTCCCTCTGGAACTGGAACCTCCTCACTGATATAGGAGTCCAATTCATTTTCTTCCAAGACCATGGAGATCCTATACTTCTAGGCTCGGAAGTTATCAGCTCCCTCAAGCTTTTCATCAAGCTTGGTATGATGAGACATATTAACTGAGAACCTCAAATGGAAATACAAAAGATTTAGAAATTACCAGGTCAAGATGTCGGATCTAGATTTGGAGTTGAAATCCTACAGTGCTAATTCAGGAGCAGATTAGGGTTTTGCTTTCCTGGAGTTCTATCCAACTAAATGCTTTGAATTTGATCCCTAACTTCAATTTTGAGGAGGATATCAATCCAGGCTTGGGCTCACTGAAAAATTCCACTTTTTTGAAAAGCCCTAATTTCCGGCAGTAGTGTCGAGTCCAAAACTAAAAAACCTCAAAATTGGATTTTGCTTCAACATAAAGATGCGCCCTAGGGAGGAGAGTTGTTCGAACCTTCTTTTGCTGAAAATATATGGACAGAGATCCACAAAGTAGGAATCCCTAATTCCCGCAGCTGCACAGTGTCTTTTTCTCAGGTTAGCTCTGATACCATGTTATATTTTTAACATTAAGCTAGCATAACATTAAGATCTTTTAATTGAGAGAAAAACAAGCACAACAATCAAACACAAGAGACAATGAACACAGTGGTTTTTCTCGGGGAAACCATAAATGGAGAAAACCCTGCAACTTCCTTAGAGATAGAATCAACACCAAAGTAAAACCCCAAAACAGTAAGATGATCTCCCAACAGTAGTAACCTCTTTCTTCTAGCCCCAGTGTCTTTCTCTTCCTCAGCTATGCGCTACAACTGAGTGTGAGTGACTGTTTGATAAATAGAGAGGTCACCTCTCTATTTATACTAATTCCTGACATGACTAAAACCCTACTAGGGCCGACTTCACTAGGTGAGTCTAATAACACTAGTACCCTGGAACTACAGGGACTTTAACCCTTAGACAATAGGAGGCTTACCCACAATGACTTGACATGACTTGTTTACATTATAGAACCTCCCGATAGGAACATCAAGGCATGACATGACTCAAGTACATCCCGAAATAAACATCGGGTTACAATAGATAAGAAATACAAGTGAATACATTCCGAAGTTACAATTACATCGACAAGATCTATGCACACATCCTACAAACATCCCTCATCATCTCTATTACATCAGATATATGCACACAACCTCCAGATCAACCCCCTAAATAATGACTCACCTTAATATTCAACAAAACATTGCATTACTCTTTGAAAGTTAAAAACACTTAACCTTTCTCACAAAAAATGAGATAACCCTAAAAATCGTGACCCATTACATATCTATAGGATCTTCTGGTTGTTTTTACAATCCGTGCCCACTACCCAATCCCATAGATGTAAGTGGACAAACATGATAACCAACTAACCAACCTTTCAGTTGGACTACATCAAAATGATTAACTTTCCTTAATGTTCATCTATATCTTTGGGATTAACCGCTTCCTTAATCATCTTGTCGTGGTTTTGTTCACACTTCGACCAAAATTCCAAAATTGGTACCAAAATTTCCAAAACAAAGTTAGGGATAACATCAACCAAGAATATGGTTAGAGTTGGTTATATTTTCCTGTCCACTTAGTGGATTGCGGAATTCAGGGAACCAATATAAATATGCAATAGGTTGGGTAGAATAGGGGTTGAATAATTGATAAGCCTTTGCAAAAGCCACGATTGGAGGAAATGTTATCTATGCTCACGATGAATCTATCACCTCGATAGTTGATTCCCTACATTTGTATTTTCCCTTTCAAACACCCTTATTTGCATAAAAAAATCCTCAACGCAATTAGTATCATTGATGCCCCGCCATTGCAAGTGGCACAACTACCAACTAAAATTCCCATGGCTTATAATCAAGAACCAAACCCTAAATCAAGGAATGATTTAGATCCATAATGAACTCCATGGCTAGTCCTCTACCAAATATAATTTCCAAATTTAATCAAGGTCCTATGATGGGGTGGTGTTTCATGAAGTCAATACAGAGAGGTCAAGATATGATATCTTTAAACCTCATCCCTCATTCACCATCTCATCCTCATGGGTGGACTGTGCACTCACATGTGACACACATGTCTCATTTGGCCATCAGTCTTTTTCCTTAACTTGCCTCCCTAACACTCCATGCAAGGGTTCTACATTGTAAAGTTCAGCACCAATGAAAGCACAATTTTAATGAAAGTACTATTCATATTTTATCATAAGAAACAAATTTGGTTGTTAAAAGTGGGACCTTGTTGCCCTCAATGAGTTGGTGAAAGTGAAGTGTTCTTATACCTCCTTTGAGGTTGGTTTCCTCAAATAAGTGATCAATGCGCTACCCAAATATGTCATTATGCCATTATTTAAAAATTAAGTCTTGTTAGATCAAATCTCATGTTCACAAACACCACAAAGTAAAAAGTGTGGAACTTCTTAATAGATGTTTAGCATGTAAATATCAAATAAACATCTAACAAGAAGTTTATTTTTTATAAACATCAAATAAACTTTTTCTACATTTTTTTTTATTAACATTAAATAGACCTCCTGATTTTTTTGGCTGATTTTGTCCGAAGTGAATTTAACTCTCATAAAACCCCAAACACTCACGCTCCTTAAAATCTAACAATGTTTTTTTGCACATTTTGAAAATTCCATAAAAATTCATAGCCAGAAATAAATAAAAACCAGCCCTTAATAAAGGAGAAATCGTCCCCTAATTAGACAGCTCGATAATAATCTCCCTGCAAAAAATCTTCTAAATGGTTTTGTTGGAGACGTTGAAGGGCCTTTTATTCACTTTACTGTCATAGAATATATTGTCAAACATGTATAGCTGTTTGAATGTGATTGCATTCAATGTTGCTGTTGAAAACAATTAGATCTAATTTAATAGTCCACATTTAACAAAATGCACATTAAATGTAACTGTTCCTTTTATTAAATAAAATACTTGTAAGGAAATCTCACCTTCCAGCTTTCCCTGAGTCACTAAAAGAGCTTTTCCACTGTGAAAATCTTCTCCCTTTATAGAAAAACCAATCTCCCAGGCGAAAAAAAACCTTTAATTGACAGTACCTTATAGGTTTTTTTAAATTAAAATCCAATTACATATTTTAAAAAAAATCAACTGAAAATAGATCGTTTTGTTGGAGACGTTGAAGGAGATATACATGGCCTTGCATTTAATTCATTTACTTTACTGTCATCGAATATATATCAAACATGCATAGCTGTTTGAATGCTACTGTATTTAATGTTCCTGATGAAAACAATTAAATCTGATTTAACAATCAATCTAGCTGAATGCATATTGAATACTGCTGTTCCTTTTATTAAATAAATACCTGTAAGGAAATCATCATCTCCAATAAATAACCGAATGCATATTGAATACCGCTGTTCCTTTTATTAAATAAATACCTGTAAGGAAATCATCATCTCAAATAAATAGATCGTTAGATGCAGGCCTGGAATTTAAAATTTAAACGTACAGAAAAGTTTTTGATAAAGACGTTAACATTGACAGGTAAAAAAATAGCTAAAACGTAGTTTATGAATTTAGGTAACTCGTTAAAAATTTTATACCTATATTAACTACTAAAACTTACCTAACAATCATTGGTCATAGGGCTGGGTCATCTCCTGGGCTGCTCTTAATTTCCATTGAGCCTTCAAATTTTTAGAAAAAATCTTTAAAATTTTCTCCTTTAAAATTTTAAAATTTATTTAATTAGTAAATTTCTATATAAATATTTTACTCATATTTATATATAATATAAAAAAATATTTTATTCACATTTATATATAGTATTAAAAATAAATTGACACTCAGCAAAATTAGTTGAACCATCAAATGATAGGTATTAAAAACTTGAAACGGTTATTAAAAATTTATTGACAGGCACAGGAAAATTGAATTTCCATACCTGGTTAGATGTCCATATTACCAGTTTTTTTTTTAAATTTAAATTTAAATTTTATTTTTATTTTTGGATTAAAGGTAGAAGGAAAAATAATGGCCCATTATTAATAGTTAAGAGTATGTTTTTTATTTTTAAAAAGTTATAGTTTTAAATTGGTAGGAATTGTAAATTTTAGCAGTCAAATGGTTGCAAATAAAAAATCTTATATACTAAACTAATATTTTTAAATAATAACTTTAAAAATAAATTATTACATCTATATAGTAGTTTGTGGCGGATCAGGTCGATAGGGACAAAGGTATAGTTTGGAATTATTTTTTTATTCTTTATATTTTTTTTGTTAAACTCGTTTAACTCTGAGTAATCCATGCTTAGCAACATGTTATCACCAACATTCTTACTGTTATTTGCTACTAGTTATTTTTTATAATCATTTTTTTTATAATTATTAATTTCTAATTTTGGATCAGGTCAATAGGGATAAAGGTATAGTTTGGAATTATTTTTTTATTCTTTATAATTTTTTTGTTAAACTGGTTTAACTCTGAGTAATCCATGCTTAGCAACATGTTATCACCAACATTCTTACTGTTATTTGCTACTAGTTATTTTTTATAATCATTTTTTTTATAATTATTAATTTCTAATTTTGAACGACCACCATAAAAACAATTTTGACAATTCACTTGTCTCATAGCAGAACCAGTAATCCATCCCAAATCTCAAATAAAAAGCCTATGAACTTAATTATTATCATTATTATTTAAAAACATGTCTAAAATAATTTTTTTAATAAAATATATGTAATTCATTTATTTGTTGTCAGATACCTTCTCAATGATGACAATGAAGTTACACTGAGAGTAGCTTTTTCTTTATTGAAGAACATAGCTTTGAGATGAGAAAGCTTTCACGAAATCTGCAAACCCAAAAAATAAGGGACAACGTATGAACGATTTCATGGAATCGAACTACACGAATCAAAGTAAAACCTTAATCGTACGGGGCAGAAGGCACGAAAGATTCGAAATGCTCAAAGTGACAGACGTGTTTAATTATCAATCGCTTGTTTGATTCCACAAGAAAAAAAAACCTTGAAATCAATGGTGGGTCGTTGGAAGCTCATAACCATTCAAGACTGTTTTTTTGGAAGTGTATGTGGAGAAACTACTCGGTTTTGAGACACATGACACAGAGTCTCATGTATGCAGATTGAAGAAAGCCCTGTATGGTTTGAAACAAGCACTGAGGACTTGATACGGCAGAATTGATAGCTTTCTATCCAGTTTAGGCTTTGCTAAGAGTAAAGCAGATTCCAACCTTTACTACAAGGTTGAAAATGGAAACCCAATGATGCTCCTACTGTATGTAGATGATCTGTTTGTAACAGGTATGGATGGGTTGATTGTTGATACGAAAGGAAGCTTGCTACTGAGTTTGAAATGAAGGAGTTGGGTATGGTGCATTATTTTCTAGGCATGGAGGTGTGGCAGAATGCAGATGGGATTTCCCTGGGACAAGGGAAATATACAATATAAATCCCGAAGAGGTTTGGGATGATGGACTACAAGGGTATGGCCACACCTATGGCATTGAACCTAAAGCTATTGAGTGATGCTTCATCAGAGACGGTTGATGCTACGATGTATCGTCAGACGATTGGGTCCTTGATGTACCTGATGAACACGAGACCAGATATTTGCTTTGCTATGAACACCTTGAGCTAGTTCCTGACAGATCCGAGACATGTTCACTTGATTGCTACAAAGCATATTTTGAAGTACCTGAGGGGTACAGTTGATTATGGGATCAAGTATGAGTCAAATCAGAAGATTAACCTGGAGGGTTATGTCAATTCAGATTGGGAAGGCAGTGCCATTGATAGGAAGAGCACTTCAAGGTGTTGCTTCAGTATGGGATCTGGTGTGATCTCTTGGTTTAGCAGGAAGCAATCATGTGTAGCACTTAGTACAGCTAAAGCAGAGTATGTCGCAGCTTGTTCAGCTAGTTGTGAGGCAGTATGGCTGCAGAAGCTACGGTCTGATTTATTTGATCTCCAGTTGGATGCTACTTGTATACATTGTGACAACCAGAGTTGCGTGAAGTTGTCAGAGAATCCAGTGTTCCATGACAAGTTGAAGCATATCGAGATTAAGTATCACTATATCAGGGATATGGTGCAGAGGGGAGAGGTAAAGCTCCAATATGTTGCGACGGAGGAACCGATAATTGATTTGTTGATGAAGCCATTGGCTAGGGTGAATTTTGAGTACTCCAGAGAGAAGCTTGGTGTTCTCCAGATTGAGGTTTCCTCCAACGAAAAATGATGAGACCCATAGCCATTCTGACATGGTGAGAGGATTGGTTCCTTCCATGGTCAGATGTAAGGGCTGAGCCATTATGTCATGGTGAGAGGATTTCCTCCCATGTCATATATGAGTGCTGAATCCGTAAGCCATTCTAAGGAGTAGGTCAGATGTAAGAGTTGAGCCATTCTGTCATGGTGAGAGGATTGGTTCCTTCCATGTCAGATATGGGTGCTGAGCCATTCTGATATGACTGTAGGATTGGTTCCTACATGATCAGATATAAGGGCTATTGCCATTCTTGAAATGCAGCTGCCTGGTGAGGTACCATGAATACTTGGTCTATGACTAAGGGCCATTCTTATATGACTGTAGGATGTGTTCCTACATGATCAGATGTGATCGCATGGCCATTCTAATGTGATTGAGGGATGTGTTCACACTTGATCATATATAAGGGTTGTTGCCATTCTTGGAATGGAGCTACCTAGTGAGGTACTAGGAACACTCAACCTGGGGTTGAGAGCCTTTCCATCATGGTTGCAAGATGTGTTCCTGCATAGGTGGATGTAAGTGCAGAGCTTTTTCATCATGGTTGTAGGATGTGTGTTCCCGCATGGGTGAATGTAAGTGCAAAGCCCTTTCATCATGGTTGCAGGATGTGTTCCCACATGGGTGAATGTAAGTGTAGAACCCTTCCATCATGGTTGCAGAATGTGCTCCCGCATGGGTGGATGTAAGTGCAGAGCCCTTCCATGATGGTTGTAAGATGTGTTCCAGCATGGGTGGATGTAAGTGTAGAGCTCTTTTATCATGGTTGCAGGATGTGTTCCTGCACGGGTGAAAGAGCAGAGCCTTTTTAGCATGGTTATAGGATGTGTTCCCGCATGGCTAAATGTGAGTGTTGGGCCTTTCTGATGTGATTATAGGATTGGTTCCTACATGATCAGATGTGAGTGTTGGGGGTGCCTTTCTAACGAGTAGGTCAGATGTAAGTGCTAGACGGGCCATTCTGACTTGGTGTCAGATATAAGCATTGAAGAAATACCTACATGAAGGCTAGGCCTACAACCAGCATGAAAAGGGGTTGGCTCTATAGAACTTCCTGTGATGAGAAGAATCATGAGATAGCACCTATGATGATCCAGTGATGATGATCCAGCAGTGATGATCCAGATAGAGTGATGATCTAGATCCAGTGATGATGACCAGTGATGATCCAGATTGAGTGATGATGTCCAGTGATGATCCAGATCCAGTGATGATGATCCAGATCCAGTGATTATGACTAGTGATAATCCAGATCCAGTGATGATCTAGATCCAAAGATGAATATGACTTGAAGATGAAGATGACTTGAAGATACATATGACGAGATGATCCAAAGAAGAAGACCAGTGATGAAAATTGTGTCGAGAGAATACCTTCCTAGTTAAGAGGGAGTGTTGATGTAATTGTAACTTTGAAATGTATTAACTTGTATTTCTTATCTATTGTAAACCAATGTTTATTCCGAGATGTACTTGTGTCATGTCATGCCCCGATGCTCCTATCAGGAGGATCTATATTGTAAAAAAGTCATGTCAAGTCATTGTGGGTAACCCTGTTATTGTCTAAGGATTAAATTCCTCGCAGTTTCGGGGTACTAGGGTTATTAGACTCTCCTAGAGAGGTAGACCCTAGTAGGGTTTTAGTCATGTTGGGATTAGTATAAATAGAGAGCTAGACTCTCTATTTAGGACACATCTCACACACACTCAAGTGTAGCGCATAGTTGAGGAAGGAGAAGACACTGGAGCTAGATAGAAAGAAGGCTACTGCTATTGGGAGATCACTTACTATTTTGGGTTTTACTTTGGTACTGATTCTATGTTTGAGGAAGTTGCGGGGTTTTCTCCATTTATGGTTTCCTCAAGGAAAAACACTGTTTTCATTGTCTCTTGTGTTTGATTGTTGTGCTTATTTTTCTCTCAGTTAAAGATCCTAATCATGTTATGATAGCTTAATGTTAAAAATATAACATTGGCACCATTGCCGGGGAGAGGAGATTGAAGCTCAGCTTCCTAGGGAGATGACATAGATCCTACTTTGATGATAGACAAAGTCTGGATACTTTTTTGGTTGTAATCATCTATCTAGAGACTCCATTGGAATAAGGTGGCTTGAAACATATAATTCTCAGGAATTTATATTTCAATCAGAAAATTTTAGGGTTGAGGAATTTTCAAGCACTGCTACTTGTCTAGGTCCAATCCATGGTGACTCCACTGGGATAAATCTACCCCAAATACTCTCTTAGATACTATCCACACCAGGAGAAGCTTCTTCTACCCTTTCCATACCCTTTTCCAACATGGCTGCCCCTCTGACCAAAATGGAAAGGATCCTAGTATCTAGGCATGCCCCTCTGAATTTACCTAACCCCCTTTCTACTATGCCTACTAGAGATTATCTCAAATACATGCCTAAATTTACTGGAGAGAGATATTTCACAGCTGAATAACACCTAGAAGCATTCTACAGTTATGTTGAGAACATAAACATAGAACATGAAGATGTGTGGACTAGGGTTTTTGTGTAAAGCCTAGATGGTTAGGCTAGGAAGTGGTTCAAAGAGCTGCCTGCTGGATCAATAGCAGGCATTGAAGCCCTAGATGACATATTTTTGAAGCACCAGGGGGACAGAAGAGACCACTTTTATTATATCACTGAGTTTAGAAATATGAAGAGGGAAAATGGTGAGTCTGTTTCTAACTTTACCAAAATATTTAACAAGATGTTCAGCAAGATCCCCGCTAAGACCAAGCCCACTGACACCTCAGAAAAAATCATCTATGCCAATGCCTTTGATTCTATGTTCTGCTTCCTACTCAGAGAAAGAAGATCTGCTTCCCTATCACTCAAGCAGGATGCTGCCCTAAAAGTAGAATCCAACATCATTGCATCTCAAAAGGTCAAGGGAAAGATAGATAGGAAGAAGTAGCCCACAGATCCTCTTGGGGCTTCTTCATCAGAGAACAAAATTGATAAGATGGCCAAAATGTTGGATAGTTTGACTGCTGAAATGTCCAAGCTGAAAGACTAAGGAAAAATACTTGTGAGGAGTAAAAGGCCAAATGATTTTACTCCCAGAAACCCTAATTTTGTCCCTTACAGAAGAAATAACCCCCCAGGTCAAATCCTTCAAAGGGATAGGAATCAAGTTGAGGATCAAAGAATCAGAGCTCCCTTTCAGAATGTTGTACTAGAAGAAGAACCAAACTTCACTCAAGAAGAAGGAGAGGTAGAAGACAACATCAACTGTATGGAGTATGAAGTTGATAAAATCCTTCATAACTCTTAGTTGGCTTAGGAGCTTCCCCTAACCTAATGCCAAAAGCTGTGATGGATGAGCTTGGCCTTAGCATTACAAAACCCTACCATGATTTGTTCTCATTTGACTCCAGGAAGGTCAAATACTTGGGCCTCATCAAAGACCTTGTCATAAACCTCTCCCAGTTGCCTTGAAAAAGCATAGTGATGGACATAGTGGTAGCTGATATCCCATCTAAGTTTCGAATCCTTTTGTCTCACTCATGGAGTAAATGGCTGGTTGGCACCCTTCAAATGGAACTCACATGTGCTACAATTCCAATGTTTGGAGGGGAGACCAAGAGACTCTACAAAGAGAACCAGTTCACCTATATCATCAGTAATTCCAAGAACTCTATAAACCATCCAATATATGCAATAGACACAGACTTTGGGTCATGCATCCTGCAAATAGATGATTCCCAGCCAACATCCATATAGCTTACAAAGCCCATCATTCAAAAGCCTAAATAAATAACCACCTCAGTTTGGAGCATGTTTTTTGATCGGGCTAGTACTCAAGCCTCAGCAGGTGCAAGAATAGTCATGATTTCTCCTTCAAAGGAAACCATAAATTTGTCTTATAAGATGGATTTCAATACTACTAACAACATAGTAGAATATGAAGCATTGCTGTTAGGGGTGAAGGCTTCCAAGGAAATGGGGATCATGTGCATAAAGATCTTTGGAGATATAGATCTCATCATACAACAGGTCAACAACACCTTTCAAGCAAATAATGTCAGACTGAAGGCTTACAGGGATGAGGTATGGAAACCCAGGGACTCCTTCATGTTTTTTGAAATCTCATATATACCTAGGGCTATGAATCACCTGGTTGATTCCCTTGTTGTCTCTACAAGTCTGTTTGTTTCCCCTTTACCTCCTAAGCTGAGCTATGATATCCAAGTCAAGTACAGGCCATCCCTACCTTATAATGTGAAATTTTGGAAGGTCTTTGAGAATGATGATGAGATCAACAAATTCCTCCAGGTAGTAGATGAATTTTTTGATATGCACATTGATCAAGAAAACTTAGATATGGAAGAATCTCAGAGGCTCAAGTTAAAAGATAAAGTAGGTGATCAGAAAATTGTTCAGTTACCTAGTAATTATATACTCTGAGGTATGGTACCCATGGAGGATCTCTTTGATCATAATGATGTCCCTTTCAAACCTGCCAAAAAGGAGAAAGATCCTGCTGTCCAAGAGAAAAACATAGGTAGCCATAGTTACCCAAAATTCATAAATATATCCACTGAATTAACTGCTTATCAGAGTTCCAAATTTTGTAGCTTAATGAAATATTTTGCTGATATGTTTTCCTGGGAATACAGTGACCTAAAAACCTATGACACTAGTATCATCCAAAACAGGATTCCCCTGGAGAAGGACACCATTTCTTTCAAACAGAATCTCATCAGCAGAAGATCAAGACTATTTTTGACAAAAGGGAAAAAGTGGACAACTTTCAGGTTGGATATTGGGTCCTCAAGTCGGATATTGCCAGGCAAGACAAAGGAAAGCATGGAAATTTTGACTCTCTGTGGATAAGCCCTTTTGTGATATCTCAAGTGCAGCAGAACAACACCTTCAAGTTGCAAAATTTGGAAGGAGAGGAGGTGTTTGATGGCCCAATAAATGGGCAATTTCTAAAACTCTATTTCACCTGAGGCTTTGAGGCCTTATTATTGTAAAATATTAGTTAGCAGATTGTTTTTACTTGCAAATAAATCCATGCCCAATGGAAAAGTAGAAGATAGGTTTAGTTCTTGTTTTTTTCAGGAAAGGCATTTTGGTCTGGGGTTCTTGGGACCTCACAGGAAGGTTCCCATCCCCGAGTCAGAGCCAGATGTTATCTCTTAAAATAAATTTATTTTCAGTAAGTCCACTTAGACAATTTATTTTTGATAGTGATGAATATTTGAGGTCATATTATGAAATATTTTGGGGTGACTAACAAGGTGGGGATATATGATGTTCTATTTTTTAAGAAAACTCGAAAGTTTTAGCTTTCAATGGCTTAGGCGAGTTTTTCAACAACTCAATAACCACCAAAAAGCTCACCTTTTGACAGATAATATTTTTTAACGTGAGACCATGTTAACCACCAAAAGCCTGTTGATCACGTTTTTTATCAAATTTTGGAAAAATGACTTTCAGTGGCTTAGGCAAGCTTTCCAACAGCTCATTAGCCACTGAAAAGCCTTGGTTTCGGCAGCTTAATGAGTGTTTCCAGGAAGACCTTAACCACCGAAAGCAAATGAAATATATTTTTGGAAAGGGAAACTTTTGGTGGCTTAGGAAAAAACACCAATGGTTCATTAGCCACTGAAAGCCCCGCTTTTAGCAGTTAACAAATTAAACCCTAAGTGCTCTTAATCGCCGAAAGGACCAAAAATAGAAAACGGTTATCTGTCCATCAAAATCAGATTCGTCAGCATGAGGCATGGGATAATATAGCATGATTAAGCACTGAAAAGACTGGGGAACTACAGTGAATCATCAAACTGATGGTTAAGAGGTCGTTATTATTCTAACATAACTGATGGAAATCTAAAACACTAGACTACCCTCCATCTATCTCACGACTGCAGTAAACCTCCACGAAACGCCAAATTCAACTTAAAAATGATTACTAGGCTATATGTCTCATAGATATTACTAGAACCTATCATCATCTCACTCAAGCACCTATCAAGTGGTTAACCCCTCAGAATCAGTGCCATACCTTCAGTACACTCCACATTTGTTGCATGCATTGTTACTGCTCGAGGACACCTCTGAAAACCAGCCCACTAACCTCTTCCACATAATTTTAATTTTGATTTATGTAGGTACTCAAAAGCATAATTCAGGGATGAAGAAAGGAGGACCTTCTCTCAGGAAAGAACTAGGAGACATCATCTCTCTAGAATCACATCCAAAAGTCTACCAATTCTTCAAATATGCAAGCTGTTACAGATTTTTTGAGAAAATCCAAGGTTCACACCAGCAGGTTGCAGAAGCATTTTCCCTTTCTTTTGATGGCTCCAAGGAACTGATAGGAAAGGAATAATTCTTAGTGGATGAAACCCTAATTGTAGAGGTGACAGAACTCCCAAGAACTGGGGAGAAGTGGTTTAAGACCACCATTACTAAAGATGTGGAGTTCAAATCATATTTAAAACCTAAACATAGAGATATTGTATGGAAGAAGAGTGTTCCATCCACCTGGCTAGAGGAGAGATGGCAGCAATTACTGAAAGCAATTCTGGTGTACATTACCTGTGAAGGCAAGTACAATAGGGCCATGATGTATCACTTCAATCTGAGGAACCATTTTACAGGAAGGAGCCCCTTAAACCTACCCTTCTACATCCACAAGAGCTTGGTAAAGATGGCACACTAGGTGAAGGACCAGCCCACCAAAATCGTAGGAAGACTATCTCACCATGGCCTAATACAACTTATTGTCCAAGAATTGTTGCAAAGGAAAAATATAGCCTAGACATATTTTATATTCTGGAATGAATTTGAAATAGGCCTACAGCCAGAAGATAAAGGAAAGTCCCCTTGTAAGAAATCCACCACCCTCGGGAGTGGAAAAAGGAAAAGGAGGGTTATCTCACCTCTAACAGTGGATCAACCTTCTCCCACTGCTAAAACCAACCAAGCTAAAAGAACCCTAGAATTCAGTGGAAAAGAGAAGGAGGTCACAACACAAAGTGGAAATATCCTGAACTTACCTTACTCAGACTCAGAAGAAGAAAGGGAGGAGGAAGTTAACCTAGAGCAGGTTTTAGCAGAAAATGAAGAACTTCCATCACCCACACCAAAACAAGACCAGGGTGAACCAGTGGAAAAGGATTCCTCAAGCAAGCCTAGGTCACAAAGAGTCAACCAGTTGTTGAGGCAAGTATATGAACTGGAAGTTTGAGAGAGAGAGATAAAAATAACTAATGCAGTGCTAACCAAGAAAAACACTCAATTGAATAATTCCCTGCTAGAAATGAAAGGAAGGTATTTTTTGCTACAAAAAAGGAATCAAAGGTTTATAAAGGAAAACACCAGGCTTTACAGGATGATCAGGCTTTTGAGGTTGCAGGTGAAGAATTCCAAATCAAATCCTAGCTCTCAAACTTACTTTGCACTAGAAACCCTAACTGAGGCAGTAGTGAGCCTTCAGAATCCAAAGGCAACACAGGATGTAGATGTTTTTCCAAACCTTATGCAGGCTGAAGGAGTTCCAAAAGATCAACAGCAAAGCTAAAAGGGGATGCTTGGGAAGCTAATTACAATTTTGTAGAAATAGGGCTTTCGGTGGCTTAGACGGATGCAGCAGTGGTTCATTAGCCACCGAAAGTAGACCTTTCGGTAGCTAAAAGACCCAGGATTGGGCTTCCTTAACCACCGAAAGCAGAAAAGGGTGAAGAAAGATGTTTTGGCACCTAGAACTATTTTTGTCGAATACAACTATCTCAGGGATGAAATATAAGGATGAAATTTGCTGATAAACACCATTGGGGGAATTCTGTTCTAGTTTTGAGGTTAAAATCAGGGAGAAAAGGGTCATAAACCCTACCTGTTTTTTACCAACAGTGGCTCATATATCAGATGATAGGTTATAGCTCTACTTCAGTACTCATTGTAGTCATCAAAGAGTTCAATGAGTGAACAAGTGTTAGAGTTAGATAGACTAGTAGTTAAATTAGGGTTTCTGACCTAATTTTGCAAAAAATATTTATTTTATCTATTTTTAGTAAAACAGATCCAACTTTTCAAGATCTGAATATTTTTGTAAAGGCTATAAATCCTAATACTTATTTGAAACAAGGGTTCAACTTCAAGGACCTTTTGACAATTATTATTATCAAGCTTCTCATATTTCTCATGACCTAATATAAGCTCTTTTGCTATCATATGTTTAGCTTCCATTTCTTTTCTGTTCTATGCTTATGCTTGAATGTTTTGTTCAGGTTTATTCATGTTATTTGATGTCTGATAGATGTCATCCTATTTGCATGTTGATGATTTGAATTGCAAGTACTTTCCTTGTTATGATTAGCCATTTATATATAATTGTTTTATGTCTGAATCTACCAGCATAATAAGTTCTCCATATTTTGACCCTATTATCAAACCTCTGAACAGTGGTGGTTAGAAGCCTTATTTTTTATTGAGTTTCATGCATGTCTTGAGAGTGTAAGGTTCTGTACGTCACCTGAATTGATCCATTAAGAAAACCATAAAAACATTTAAGTTACCATGCATCCTCGAGCTTCCACCTAGAGCAATTTCTTGGAGTGATAACAGACCCCTTTTTCTAAGAAAATACTCATGATAAAAGAACCATACCACATTGATTCAAGCTTCCCCTTCCAAATTTTTTCATGTTTATGATCGTAGGTAAGAACCAGGTCTCCTTCATTAAACACCCGAGGATGAGCTGATTTACTATATTAAGCCTTGACCCATTTTTTGTGCAACTCATTTATTAGAATTAATGTGCCATTGATCTTCAGGAAATAAGTGCAATTAGATTGAATTATTATGCAGTGTAAAGGAATGAATAATACCCACTGAACAAGAAAAATTTCACAAGTATAATTATAGTATAAACTTCACTAATCCCAGCAGTATACAATAGTGTTACAGATAAGGGAATTCAAATAATGTGTATAGGGTTCAAATCCATCAACTCAATCTGAATTCATGGCTAACTGTCTAAATCACTATTGCGACTAACTAGCTAGCTCCAGCTGTCTAATTGAGTCTCTCAATCAATTATAATTAGTTAAACTATTCTAATTGATGTGGTGGGTGAGAAGTAGGTGAGAATAGGAACCTTCCCACATGCAGCCATGCAAGAATGGATCTAACTAAACTAGAGGACATCTAAGTGAAGCATAACTAATCTTGACTAGTCACCAACTACCAACAACTAAAGGAGGTTGGTGGAGACACTCCCAGTGTCTCCTAAATTGTAGGGATTGGTCTAGGAGGCGCATAAAATGATCCATGAATGTGAAATCAGTTGTAGTTAGCCTCTATCTGTGTTCCCCACACTCTAGTGACTGGTATATTTGGACACATTAGGCCAAGTGGACCCAATAATAACTAAATGACTCCTAAGTTAGGAAAATATAATCTAATAGACCAGTTTGGACAATGAAGGATTATAAATCCTAACACCGCCCTGAAATCCTAACTAGGACAATTGCAGGCCCTGGAAACAAGGCCAAAATTCACCCATATACAAATCTAAAATAATTAAACAATGATTCTTACTAAACCGAGGAAATAGGGGAAATCCTCATGGGAACACCCCCCCCCCCCCCCCCCGTCAAAATAAGCAAGATCAAGAAAATTCAAGCTATATATAGAAGAAAGAAGCTTCCTCCTTAGAAAATAACTTGCCAAAAATTTGTTGTAATTTGCAGCACAATGTAGGAGTATGGTTCTTATGTGTAGCAGCATCCTGAAGCTATGCATGTGAACCTCTCGATGTCCTTCTGAACTGATGGATTTTTTGATTTTTTCTTCTATATGGAAGAGGTGTAGAATGATCGATTTTCTTCTTCTATGGGCAAATTAGTTGATCATTCGCTATCATCATGTAACACTTTACTGAAACCTTGTTGTACCACTCTATAGGGAGCGAATATGTGTGTGAGATAGAAACATGTTCATCTTGATACTAGGACCTAGTTCTCCTTCTGTCTTCTGGATTCCTAGCACCATCACCAACTGCAGCAACGATATTTTGATCCCATATAGGCTTAGGCCTTTGGTTTGGAATAGTTGATCGATCTAGATCTAGAATCTCATGAGATTCAACCTCAATACCAAGATCATGCTGATCTTGATCCTCTTCACCTGAATCTAAAATATGTAACAAATCATCATCATAAAAAGGTAGTGGAAGAGTGGTTATACCTTCTTATGCTTCGGATGGTGGTGGATCACACAGGTGATCTTCTTCAAACTGAACACTCCACTCAATGAAGCATTTACTAGTTGCAACCTCCATCAAATTGTATGACTTTGCATCTTCTGCATATCCCAGTAGTATGCATTTACTACTTTGGACTTGGAAGGCCTTTCTCTTATCAATGGGTATTCTGGCCCAAGATTTGGAGCCAAAATATATTAAGTGAGAGACATCGGGCTTATTCCTATGTAGTGATTCGAATGCAATGGTCCCAACCATTCATTTTTGAGGCACTCTATTCTGTAAGTATGAAGAAAAGTTTACAGCTTCTGCCCAAAGAGAAGAAGTAAGATTCTTGGCATGGAGAAAAAATGTTTCCATCTCCTTTAGTGATCTGTTTTTCCTCTCAGCCACACGATTCTATTGTGGTGCGTATGGAACTGAGTGTTCCATTCGAATCCCCTCCGATTCACAATAATGTTGGAAATATCTTTTAATGTACTCTCCTCCTTTATTAGATCTTATGGACTTGATATTTTCCTAAAACAATTCTCAACCATAGCTTTAAAAACTTGTAACAATTCAAAAACTTATGATTTATGTTTCATAAAGTATATCCAGAAGAACCTAGAACAAACATCAATAAAATAAAGGAAATACCTACAACCATTGATTGATGTTGTGGGAATTGGTCCTGCCACATCACTATGTATCAAATCAAGTATAGAGGCATCCCTACGTGCCTTCCCAACTTCATACATATTCTCTGGATTCTTACCTACCAAGCAACCAGGACATATTCCATCGAAAGTTTGAATGAGAAGAAAACCTTCAACCATTTTATCATTGTGGAGTTGCTAGAGATATTTAAAATTGAGATGCCCAAATCTCTGATGCCATATCTTACTGATGTTTTTAGCATGAGTCAATAAAGTTGTAGGAGGTGAGATGGGGAAAAAATGTGAGAACTCATAAGCCTTGGTGGCATGATTAACAATACCTTTCGATATGAGCCTTCCAGTAGTTTTTTCTATGATTTCAACTGATTCAGAGTCGAATGCAACTCTCTTGCGAGAGCCTATATGGGTAATTTGATAAATAGACAACATATTAGATGCAAGGGAGGGAACATAGAGAACATTTTTCAACTCACCATACTGTATTTTAACTGAACCTCTTCCTACTGCTGGAATTTGGGACTCATCTCCCATGTGAATGCTAGGTCCTCTTGATAGTGTGAGGGTAGAGAAATATTTCTAGGAGGAAACCATGTGGTTGGATGCTCTACAATCAATCAAATAGGTTGTTGACTAAGTAAGGCCATTCTTCAAGGCATGGCACCTCTCATGATCTTCTATCTTTGGTCCACCATCAGAATTCTTTGCTCCATGTGGAAGATCAATGTTATTCTTTTTAAGGAGGGTGGACAACTGGTCGATCGGCTTCTTCATACAGTGGCTTTTAGGATGAAAACCTCTCATACAATAAGGATACATTGTCTTTTCAAACTTTTTATTTATCTTGGATCCCGAAGCTCCGTCAGAAGACTTCTGACTCTCTTTTGTTTTTGAATCAGATTCTTTAGGCTCCTTCCCCTTGTGCCTCCCTTTAGCTTGCACATTGGTAGAGTCCGGCATCATAAGATCTTGGTTCTTGGAAGTTTGGAGGACTCCCATTCAGATCAACATTTCTTTCTTCTGTATTAAAGACTCGACAAATCCATCAAGGGAAGGAATCTTCCAATTGGGAATGGAATCTCTTCCAGAATGGAAGGTAGAGATGAAGAAAGAATAATGAGAGCCAAGTTTGTTGAGCACTAAGAGCACAATTTTTTCATCCTTCCTCTCTATTTCACACTGCTTACATTTTAGTGCAAGAGACTTGAATTTAGTAAGAAATTGCTATATGGTCTTGAAACTACTTGGCTGCAATGATATTAGCTCATTCTCTAGAATGTGTCCCCAAATCTCATCTTGCTTTCCAAACAAGAATTCGAGCTTCTCTCAATCTTCTTTAGGATTATTTAATCCCTCAAGGTGAAAGAGGTGGTATCTGTATATGTGACCATAAAGGAAACCAAAGGATTCATCCAACCAGTTCAAAAACTTTTTTTTCTCAATAGGATGATGAGGTTCAATCTCTTGGCCAATTCTCATCCTGTACATGCCAAGCTTGCGTGAGAATACCTGCATATTTTCCCTCCAATAAACGTAGTTGAAGGGTGTTAGGATTCAGGGTGAGAAAGATTGATTCTCCATCAAATCTCCTTCTGATCAGTCAATTTCTTCAATCAAGCTATGTAGCACCTGTAAGAAAAAACTGCAAATACAAAAACAATTCACAATGTTTTAGAATCAAGCCTTCCATCTTGACATGTACACTTTTTCAGGGTCTGTCACGCCTGCATCACCACTCTGAATGAATCCATGGTTAGCAAGCCAATCTTTGCAGGACTTTTGTGGAAACCTAGCTGCTTCTGGTGTACAATGGAGATCGAACAGACTTGAAGCTTTCCTAAGAAGGCTCTGATACCATATTAGAATTAGTGTGCCATTGATATTCAGGAAATGAGTGAAATTATATTGAGTTATAATCCAATGTAAAGGAATGAATAATACCCACCGAACAAGACAAATTTCACAGGAAACAAACAAGTAGCTCAGTATAATTACAGTATAAACTTCATTAATCCTAGCATTATACAACAGTGTTACAAATAACGGAATTCGAAACATGTGGATAGGGTTTGAATCCACCAACTCAATCTGACTGAATGGCTAACTAGAAGTTCCTAAATCACTATCACGCCTAAGTAGGTAGCTCTATTTGTCTCAGTTCAGTCTCTCAATCAGTTATAATAAGTTAAGCTAGTCTAACTATTGTGGTAGGTGAGACGTAGGTGAGAATAGGTTCCTTCCCACATGCATCCATGCAATACTCATGCTAAATAAACTGGAGGACATCTAACTGAATGTAACCAAAGCATAACTAAGCTTGACTAGTCACCAACTACCAACAACTAAAGGAGGTTGATGCTGACACTCCTAGTGGCTCCTAAATTGTAGGGATTGGTCTAGGAGGTGCATAAACTGATGCATGAATGTGAAATCAGTCGCAGTTAGCCTCTATCTGTGTTCCCACATTCTAGTGATTGGTACATGTGATTCCATTAGAATAAGTGGACCCAATGGTACTAGTGGACCCAATAATAACTAAACTACTCCTAAGTTAGGAAAATATAATCTAATAGACTAGTTTGGACAAGGAAGGATTATGAATCCTAACATCATTGGACAAGGAAACATCCCGTGGAGTCTCATTAAGGTTCAAAAGATAAAGGAAATAATATTCTTCAGTAGAAGTGTTGCATAGTATATAAAATTCAAGATTGAGTGATGTAATTTCACACTCAATAGGTAGGACAACTTCCAGTCTGTAGACTAATTGAAAAGGCATAAAACCAGTTGTTATTTTGATTGAAATTCTGTAATCCCATAGTGTAAAAAAGAGATTTAAGTTCCAATTGTATTTACAATCTCAAAACATCCTACAAATCATAGTCTTCAAGACCTTGTTAATGGATTCAACTGGAAATTAGCTTGTGGATATTAAGGGGTCGAGTTTTCATGATGAAAACCCAACTTGGTACTCAGCTCGGCCATAATCTGACTACAGAAATGAGATCCATTACCAGCTACTATGGCTTATGGAACTATGAACCTAGCTATGAAATGATTAAATGGGAATATGGAGGAATATGGTATTTCCTCAACCGATTTTGTGAAATAATCCACGGCTACGATGATGTAACCATGCCCCCTGGCTGAGGTAGGATTGCAATGAATAAATTCAATCCCCCATTTGGAAAAAGGGCAAATGACAATTACAAGGTGTAACGGAGTAGGGTGGGTACATGTATTTGGATAGAAAAGCTGATAGGGTGGGAATTTTTTAACCTCTTCATGACAATATTTAAATATTGAGGGCGAAAAGTACCCAACACAAAGGATTTTATGAGTTGTAGCCATCCCAACTGCCACAAAATCCATAGTGTTAGTCATTCATGACTTGTTCAGCCCCGTCATGAGTAAGACATCTTTGAAGGATAGAGTCAATACCACAACGGTATAAGGTGTCATTAAGAATCATCTAATACTTAGCATGGTGACAAATGCACCGACGATCCTACCGAGATAGATTGGGATGAAATATTTGGGTTTGGAGATATATGATCAAATCTCCATACCACGGGTCAGTCGTGTTTATTGGGAACAAGAATTCATCCAAAAATGAATTGTTGGGATCAGCTTCAGTAAGAGCAAGGGGAAGGTCACACATCAACTCCGTGAAGACCAAGGACTTCCTGGAAGTTGTATTAGAAAATTCAAGATCAAATTCCTGTAGGATGACAATCCAATGGGAATATTTTCTCCCTAAAACCTGACAAGTAAGAATATAGTACATAGGGTTTTGATCTGCAAGCACAGTAGTGGTGCAAAGTAAGATCTACTGATGGAAACATTACACAATGACGAACGTATCCAAAGCTAGCTTCTCCACATGTGAGTAATCAGTTTCAAATTCAAGAAGACACTTACTGAGTTAATATATAACATGTTCTTGGCCGTTTATATCTTGTTGCAATAGAACCATGCCAATGGTAGTAGTGGAGGAAACAATGTAAAGCATAAAATATTTTGAATAATTTGGGGGGTGCAACACAGGTGAGTGTGTTATAGGATGTTTCAAATTATCAAAATCTCTTTGAGCCTGATCATCCCATAAAAAAGGGAGTGTTCTTTTTCAAGAGACGCATATATCCATGTGTTTTCTCTCCAAAATTGCATACAAAATGATGAAGAAAGTTTATGTTCCCTTGCAAACTTTGGAGTTCAGTAATGTCTGTCAGAGGTGGTAAGGCCATAAATAGCAACAATTTTTAAGGGATCAATTTGAATTCCATCTCTAGAAGCAATGAAACCAAGTAAGCCTTCAATGTCAACACAAAAAACACACTTGTGTTGCTTGAGCTTAATGTGGTAATGATGACATTGAAGGAAAATGTGTCTAAGATGCCCTAAATGGTGCTGATGTGAATGAGCAGGTAGGTAATCCATATACAGTTCCACTATGTGTTTTATATCATGAAAATCATAATACATCACTCGTTGGAAGGTAGCTCTAGCATTCTTCAAGCCGAAAGGTAGCTTTCTATAAGCAAAGGTTCCCCACATGAAAATAAATGTCATTTTGTGATGGTTGACAGGTAAGATATCAATCATATTATAGCCTGAAAATCCATCCATAAAGGAAAAATTGAAACTTCCAGAACAATTTTTGATGATCTGATCGATGTGAGGGTAGGAAAGTTGTCCTTTGGAAAATATTTGTTCAAGTCCGTAAAATCGATACAAACCCTAATAGTTCCCTATTTCCTGGAAACAGGGACAATATTAGACACCCACTAGGTTAAAGGCATGGGGTAAATAAAACCATCTTTCAAGACCTTCTTAAATTCATCTTTAATGGATGCAGCTTTTATTGGGTGGACCTGGCAATTTTTTTTCCTAACAGGTCTTGTCGTCGGGTATGTCTTGATCTTACATACGATAATAGATGGATCAATCCAGGGCATTTCTTCAAAAATCCAGGAAAGAACATCACGAAAGTCCTTAAAAGAGATCGGTATTCCTCAATTTTTGTTGTTGAGTAGTTCTGGCCTATGTGGATATGCTCGACAACACCTGGCTTAACTGATATATCGAGGGGAATTATTTTGGTGATGTTGCATAAATTCCCTTCAGAATCAACACCTTGCAGTAATATAGGTGTTTGTAGATACTCGACTATATTGTAATTGATCAAAGAAACACAATATGAATCTACCAAATCAGAATTAGGAGGAAATGATGATCGATGATGAGAGTCTTCGCATAAAGATTCATCCAGAGTCATGATCTCCATAATAGACTCATATAATGGAAAATTTGGGAGAGGGAATATAGCCAATAGGGTCAATGATAATGATCTGATGATACCAGATGATGATCACCTATGTAAGCATCAGAAACAAACTGAATGGAATCATATAGGGATTCATTTGGACTCAAAGAAGATGATTAAACAATCTCTTTTCCTTTAGACATGCCCCCGGTTGTGGAGGATATCATGTTTATTGTGGCAGTTTCTGTACAAGGAGGGGAAGTGCTTGATGGAAAAACTCCCATGAGTGAAGAATATTTCAATAATCCAACTCCTACAGACTGATAGGGAGGGGGTGACTTCCCTAACATAGGAACATTATTTTCCATGGAAGCAGTAATATCCGGTGAGAAATAATCAAGTTGATCTATGGTCACAAAAATTTCCTTGATATGGGAATAGGAGCATGCGAAAAATCGACGACACAATGACCGTCATAGTATAGAACCAATTCCTTCCTATAAAAAAATTGTAATCAAGAGGAGCATCAACCACTTCTACCTAGATAGAAACAGTTTTTTCCCTCAGCTCGATGGACAATGCCAGTAGCAGACCATGGAGTTGAAAACCTCGTCCGTCGAAATCCTTAAGGGTGGTTGGTGACTTACTAAGGTCAGGAGAACCAATGGATCTACCCACCACTCTAGTAGAAATTTAGAAAGTGATATGATGGGATAGAATCGATTTATAATTCTCCACATCGAATGTGATCATGGTAGAATTCTTAGGATTGAAAGCCCCTAGCGATGAAAACAAATTCTTGCACTGTGTAGGACAGCTTTGGAGTACTTCCAACACGGAGATAACATAGGGTGCTTGAGTCAGATCTTCAATGACATTATAAAATTGGGAAGCTCAAGCACTAGGATTGAAAATGTTTTTACGGATTGTACTTTTTGGAGGATGCAATATTATGTCAAAACTAGGTTTTCAATAGTGAGAGGACCATTTGAAGGAGGTGGAGGAGAAGGATTGATGGGAGAAGTCTTCTCGGAAGAAGCACCCTCATATTTCTTGTCAAGTGTTTTACCATATGTTTGACTTCTGGTAGTCAATGCAACTCTTTCAATGGACATCATATGAATGTATTTAGTAGAGGATGGAGGACCATGCAAAGATGTATGCTCAATCAACTATTGCTGGGATTGGAAGGGGTCAATTAACACTGCTGGTGTGGGGTTAGTTTTCAAAAATTTATTAATATATTCATGACAAGGACACTCCTTCATGAAGTGATCATATCCACACAATAAGAAAGGATAATTAGCCTTTCGTTTTGGTTTTGTATCATTCTCTAGGGTCGATGTTTTGGTGCTATCCTACTGGTTTCCAAGTTTCTTATTCTTAACTTTTCCTTTCTTCTTATTGTCGGGTGATTGTGAGGATTGAATTGCATTGACCTTGGAAGAAACAATAGGAGTAGAAGAATTTGTAGTTCAAGCACTCTGTGGGTTTAGCAGGCTTAGTTACGGATGAAGGTTGGATTGTACCAACAACACCATCTAAAGGCGTCTATGCATGTGGCTTAATAGGGTCTTTGTAGGGATGGGGAGCATTAGGAATTATATTTTATAAATTTTTGGACTGAGAACATACTAAGTCTAGATATTGGGCCCATCTAATAGCTTTCTCTTCTGTGATGGCACCACCCATGGACACATATCGAGAAATAGGAGGAAACAAGGACTTTGTGAACCAGTCAGCCAAAAGTTGATCTGGAATGGGAACCTTGATTAACCTTCGACACCTCCTCCACTCATGGATGTGAACTAATATGTGAATAGAGGTATTTTACTGAAGAGTGGTCAAGATATCTGTACAAGTTTCATACTAGATAGGTAACTGGAAGTGATTAAGAAATATTGTTTCCAAAGAATTGAAATACACAAATGAGTGTTGTGGAAGTTCAATATACGATTTTGTGGCCATGTCGTTCTTTGGAAGCATCTCAATTGGATAGAATCATCCATAAGGGAGTTGTATGAACACCACAAATGGAAGTTCATCACATATTTTTTGGGATCTTCTCCTTGCTTACCGTCAAACTTTGGAATGTTTGACAGAACTTTGACCAAGATGGTAGGACAAAATGGATCATGTTGAATGGGTTCATTCATCAACTTGGACAAGTCAAGTAGATCTAGTGTAACCAAAAATGGAATTTGTCAATTAGGTTATGGGTAATTGTAATAATGATAAGATAATGCGACCCTAGTAGGACCAAAGGTATCTTAAGGTTGGTCGTAAAAAACAACAAATTGGTGATTGTTGGGATCATTTTGACCCATAAAAGGTGGTTTCATATGGTTAATTCTGACTTGAGATCCATAAGTAGGTTGAGCCCACTGATTGGTAACTTCTCCGGGATAAGGTACATATAAGGGATTATTGTACTGCGCCCCACTAAGGTATTGATTACCAATGTTAGGTTGTTGAGGAGGGACCCAAGCTGATGTAGAAGGTTGCGAAGCAGAACCAATGGGACCAACACCATTATGACCACTAGGTCCAATATACGGAGGGTGAGGATGGAAAATATTATGTAGAACAGGTACATAAGATCCTCTAGAAGTTTGGGATATAGGAGGGATAAATTGACTTCCAACATTTGACAAATCTATTGGATACATAGGAGCTCCTCCCATATGTGAATTTGAAAAATAATTTTGAACTGACTATGGAACTCTTGAAGGAGTGGAAATTCTAGACACCATAGGTGCAGATGGAGGATTGGATGGAACAACACTAGAAGGAATATTCAATGACCTACCTAAAATATCACTAGCTAAAAGGTAGTGAAAGGGTATTCTAGAGGTTTGGGTCAAATCCATATCTGACACATTCACGGTAGTAGTGGTTATGAACTGAGATATATCTTGAACAAGGTCAGTTTCCCAAAATGGAGCATTGGGTCCAAATAGGAGCTACCATTTCATCAGGATGAAATTGATTAAGCCCAGCTCCAGAAGGAGTTGGGATGACAAAAGATGTGTTCTGATAGGAGGGTTTCTCCACTAGTGGTGGTCCTACTAAGTCTGTCATGTGAACATTGGGAAGAGGAGATTCAAATCCTTTCTCTTCAACTGGAACTCCTTCCCATTCAGGAATAGAAGCAATACATGCCTCAGAATTGCTCTTCATGTCTATTTCCATGGGAGGTTGAGCCAGAGGATTCAAAGGATTTTTCGGTGATAGCCCTTGTAACCAATGGGACCTCCTCCATGGGAAATTAACCACTTTGTAAAAATCAAGCTGGTCTCAAAAACAAGAAACCCTATCTAGTCAAGAAAATCAAATGCTACTCAAGATAAAGAAACCATCAGAACTTGTGATAGGAGTGGTACAAATCCAGTATCCTCATAGGATTTTCAAACCACCACAAGTCATGATATACAACAGGGTCCAATAGTGAAACACGACAAGGAGGATTGGTACCATAGCCACACCTGAACACCTAACTACCTATACTATGCATGCGTAGAAATCTCCCTAAGTGTTGTTCTTGGTGTATTGCGATGATAGGATGGTCAAATGGATATGCTCAGATTGTCTCAAGAACCCTAAAAATGTCTGTGATAATTTTCTTCACAGTGAGATCTAGGAGCTAGAGAAATATTCACACTCAAAGTATTTGACAAATGTGTAAGAGAACAACAAAAGAGATAGAAAATAGTTGGAATAACACATGTGAAAGGTGCTAGTAACTAATCATATTATGATAGTACATATTTTAGATGTTATAGTACACATTTATAATACATTGGACAAAATTCGTGAGGCTTAGGAAGCCAATTGGAGTTGTACATGTGTCCTAGTGAGCTTTGACCTCAACCCTGCCTAGTTGGACCAATGGAACTCCAGCTCAACCTAAACAGTCATGAACCAAGGTGTGAACGTTGGTTAAGTGTGATGGGGCATTAAAGAGTCCAAGGCATGTGTGGGTGAGAAGAGAGAGGTGAATGGGAGGATCAAGGTGGCAATAAATTCTCCTAGGAGAGCCAAAATGGACCAAATACACTACTAGTGCCCCAAGTCAACCCAAACTACACAAAAAGAGGAATGGGAGTGTTGGGAACTCTATATGCAAGTTAATTAAAGCCAACATATAGAATTTTCAATATAAATTATCAACCTAGGAAATTCCTTTTGTTGCAAAGATAATTTTACACTGTCTGTGCTTAAACACCAAGTAGCTGGTACTGTTAAATAAACTATCCTACCTTCCTGTTCATCCCAACTCTTTCAATGACTAACCTGGTCTAATTTACCTTCTTAAGAATGCAGAATCACAAATACCTTCTTACAACCTTGATCTAGAAATAAGAGATTTAGAGGATAAAGATATAGATTTACTTTTGCAGAAAGTTAAATCCTAAATTACCAGGCCATCTGAAGATCCACTATAACTATCTCAATCCAACTTGAATTAAAAATCAGAAATGTAGAAATTGAACTCAACAATTATAAATGTCAATGGACTGAATTAACAAAAATCAAGAAAGATAGCAATTAAAAGAAACTAGGGATGAGCTCAGCATTTACAGCTATCACACAAGTGCATAAAGAAAATTAGTCTACACAGTTGACTGTCACATTACTCTGGTGCAGATCACAAGAAATGTAATTACTGATCGATCGAGGAAACATGTAATAAATCATTACTGTCGCAGCTATTATAACAGAATACGTCTACTGTAACATCCACACCACACGACAGAGAAGAAAAATACCTAATTAACTTGGAAATCTCTGTAGGAAGGTGGGCCCAGCCTTCAAACAAAGATGCTGGAAACTACCACAAGTTAAAACATATACATCAGAAGAATCCTGCTCCTTGTATTGGATACTGGAATGAAATTATAGTCTCTGTCACAGCTTATACAATATGATCCATTATTTTCCAACCCTTGGCTCTGCATACTCCTTGATATTTATACATTAATCTTCATAATGTCTATCAACTAGTATCGGCAGCCATGAAGATCTATGATCTTCAGGCTGCCCTATTACAATGCGTTGTTACAGCTGTGGTGAAACAGAAGCAAATAATATAGGAAGTTTTTTGCATGAGTCGATGATGAAATAATAGAACCAAATCAAGAATTACTTTGTCTGTTGCAGCTACCCTTGAATAATGGTGCGCTGCTGAACCAAATCTGTTGCAACCTTGGATGTTGTAGCTTGCAAAGGATGAGGATCTTTGACTACGTTTCACCTGTAAAGATAGAGTCTATGGGCACAACTGGCAATAGATATTCATTTCTTCTAGAATTCGCTTGACTTGATCCACCTGTATCCTTCATGCTTTGAACAATCTTTATAAAACCAACTTATTAGCATAATTCGAGAGGTAAAACCATGTTTATTACAATCATAAGTATTAATAAGATAAAATAACAAGTAATCATACCTATGATGAATCAGGGATTTGATGAAGGAAAAACATATGTTAGGTGCATGAAAGTAGGGTAAGTTAAGGAAAAAAGAGTATATCAAGTGTGGTAAAAAAAGGTTCATTTCTGGGACCAACATATCCCCCCAATTGTCCTGTTGCATGTCCTTATGCAACAATATCCATTAATCCAAATCCAAATCAGGCCTTGTACTTTGTTCATGGAGAGAGGAAAAGTTATAAGGGAGCTCAGGTGATCCCCGTGTTTCTAGAAATCCATTGTAGGAAACCCAATATTTCCAGCACTGCTCTTCTTTTGCCTTTGTCAAAAAGAAATATTCCCTGTATGGTTTTGCTGGCCACTAGATAAGAGGAAATTTGAACTTGAGTTCCATCCAATTAGATCCACACTTCCTTATACAGCCCACATATCCTTCGACCCTTGAAAGAGCATGTTTAAAATTCCTGAAACAGTAAGGGTCCCTATTCTGTAGTGATAAAGGGGCAGCCTACCATCTATGCTTACTGCCTTCTAAGGATGATTGTTGTTGCATGGTAATTTTTCCAACACACCTGGAGATGACCCTTTCTTGAAATCCAACTATTTGCTGGGTCTTGATGGAATATGTAAGCCTTTGTTGCTGCAGAGAAAGTAGAAGGTGGGGGGATTGAAGCTCACTTCGAACCCAAATATTAGTGCTGGCCTCATTGTGAGAGTAGGTCTGGAAATATATTTTCCACTGCACATGATTGCTGAAAAAGGAGGAAAAATATCTTAGCTGAACATCCCCAAGGTAAGGGGTAGGGTTCGAATGGTGGTCCAAGGGACAAGCCATTTCATGTAGGTAAATTTCACATATCAAGTTCTGTTCAATGAAATTACTTTCCATAAAAGTCTCTAGAAACTGGGTTGAGGTTTCCACTTCATAAGGTCTCCCTTCCTTTAGTACTTTCAATTAAAACCAAATAAATTGTTCAAACAAAAACACAGGGTAAGAAGGAGATGGCGCTTTGGTGCTTAACAATTCTTGGGAAAGAGTATGCAGCCGGTCCTTGTCCACCTGCATAGATTTGAACTTTTCAAACTCCTTCAATTCTTTCTGTATCTCTTCCCATCATAGTTTCTGGAACATTAACTCTTCTACCCATTTCTCCCCCAGTTCACTGATATTCTTCTCATGATCAATGAGTGGGGTCATTCCTTCTTGATACTTATCCACCTGCCTTTTTCATTTCTTCACTTCCATTTTTTATAGTGAGAGTTCTTTGATCAGCCCCTGGATTCTTTTATCTCCTACATTTTCCTCATCATCAGAGTCCAGATTGACAAAGTTCTAGGAAATTTGAGTGCATACCTTGCCATACGATGTTTCAACTTGAACATTCTGCACTGTGAGTGTAATAGCTTCTTCCATCAAGGTTTCAACAATCTCTTCCAGCATAGGCACTTCTGCAACCAACCCTAGAGATGCTGGTTCTTATGTAACAACATCTTATTTTTTAAGCTCTCCTCCTTCAGCTCTAGCCTGTATGGGTACTTCTTCCATTAATTTTGAGGATGTTGGTTCTTGTGTGATGACATCCTTTTCTTGAAATTATATTTCAGCAGCTTCAGCATTCAATTGTGAAGAGGTTCATTCTTCTGTAACAACTTCTTCCTGAGTTTCAATTTCCAAATCTCCTGAAAGATAAGACTATTCCCCGAATCTCTTGGTTACCCTGATGACTGTGACTGCATCTGTTCATCATCCCCCAGCTCCACATTAGGGATTAAATCTATCTTAGGATCAATTGTTCTTGGTTGAGATGGAGCTTCAGTAAGGACTTCTGAGGATGTTGGTTCTTGTGTAGCAACATCCTAATTGACTTCATCTTCCTGTTGCTGGGGATCCTCCACTAGCTCTGTATCTTGAGATGGTTATGGTGTCACAAAAAAAAATTCTAAGTCCTGATTGACTTCATCTTTCTGTTGTTGGGGCTCCTCCACTAGATCTGTATCCTGAGATGGTTCTGGTTTCACATTAAATAATTCTAAGTTTAGATCAGAAATTATCTCAATCTCTGGTTCAACTACTTCTTTTTTAATGGCAGGTTCAACAAAAATTTCTAAAGGTGGTAGTTCTTGTGTGACAGCACTCTGATTGGCTTCAATATACCCCTTATTAGGATGATCCATTAATTCTAACGACTGAGGTTGTAATTGCTCAGCTTCTTCCAATTCCATATCAAGGATCTGCCCTATTTCTAGTTCATATTTTCTCCTTAATTCTACATTAGGTGCTTCTTGTCCTTCTTCAATTGCTGGTGTAGGTTTATGAGTCTCAAATGCACACACTATGACTGTATAACCTGATTGACTAAAAATCTCCCCACATACAGGGCAGACTACTTTCTCCACTTCTTCATCCTCCTTAGCAGGAGATGATTCTTCTAACTAGTCTGTAACTTCTACCATTTGTGTACAACCTTCTCTCTACATGTTTCTTACATACCTCCTTCCAAATTTCCAGTTCCTTCCGAAGAAATTGCACTTCCTCCTTTAGTAACCTGTTTTCATACAAAATCCCCTCAAGTTGAGGTTCTTCTTCAACAGGATCCTGTGGAACATTGTCTATCCTTGGTCTCAAAATGGGAAATTCAATGTTTGCCTCAATGTCTTCCCATTTTACTCGGATTTCTTCAGCTGCTATGATTGACCTCATTCTCCTTCTCCTCACCGGTTGAGATGGTTGTGTTTCTTCGCTTGACCTTCTTCTCTTCCTTCGGGGTACACAGGTTTACAACCCTGCAGTAGAAGTAGAGGGAATATTACTTGTTTTAGCATCCTCTCTTTCCTCTACCATCTCTATTTCTTCTTCTATTAAAGTTCCCCTCCATTTAGGAGAGGATTTGATGGTGAGGACTTCTGTAACCACAGCTCCCATAGCTTTAGCTTTAGCTGTCACAGCATCCAATGCTGCTCCATCTTCATCTTCAGCTGCTAGAGCTTCCAAATTATCTATATCTTCTCTAGGGTTTGCTACTGCTACATCTTCTGCCGATTCTTCCTCTTCTTCTGATTCTGTATTAGTTCCCCCCCCCAACTAAATTGGAGGGAATCTGGTCCTCCTACTCTTCCTCCAATCAGACATTCAACAGAAGTGTAGGTGCCCTTACTTCTCTGATGGGAATCTCAGGCAAAGGTGTGGGTGTCCTTACTTCTCTGATGGGAATCTCAGGCAGAGGTATAGGTTCTTGGGATATCTAAGGTTGTTCAGTAAATTGTTCCCATGTTTGATTTCACTGAGCTAGGGATATTAAGATTAAAAGTTTAATGAGGCCATGATGGGTAAGGGAAGAATATGGATGCTTAGCTGTTCTGACAAAGCCAACCATGCGATGTAGGTCTTTAAATAGAAAACATGGAAGATTAAGTATATTTTTGTGGCGCAAATGAGACAGCAGTGGGAATTCGGAATAATATACAGTCTCATAACTACCTTCGTAGGTGATATATTTCTTGAGGAAGGCAGGGACTTGGTCCCATGGTCAAGGAAATGACTGTAATTCCATCCCCCATCCTGATGGACGTAATTTTTCACCTACCACGAAAAAGTCTTGTACTGCGGTGGCATTGGGAGTTCTTCTTCCAAACCAACCTCTTCCTATCTGTGGAAGCCCAGTAACCTCAGCTACAATTTCCTCAAAACTTCTATGCACAAAACTCTAACCTTTGAGTAGGTTTCTGTAATGTTTAAGGAAAACGTTATAGCAGTCTCATGATGAAAACCATTAAGGCATTGGAAAAACTCAGTCTAGCCCACATCTTCAAAGATAGCAAAAAATTCAGCATTCTTTCACAGTGCCTACATGTTTGGAGGTTCATGCCAGGCTGGGATACCCATGTTATCTTTCTTTCTAACTTCTAGTATCAGCTCAGCAAATTGCAGGATCCAACAATGGACATTTCAGCGCAAGACATGCACGAACAATGGAGGTTGAAGTTAGCAAATTTGGAAAGTTCAGCATAGAATCATTGGTAATATTTTGCCCCAAATTAGGAAAGGGTGGCGATTGTGAAATAAATTTCAGTAACCATTAGATCGTGGGAATGGATAGTTAATGAAGTATGAGTGTAATGATAGATACAAAAAGGTAGGTATGATTAAATCTGTCAAATATGCTTAATGCTTAATCATTTAAATAACAAAAACTGTACCTTAGTAATTATGGGCTGAACCGTAACTTCTCAAAATAATACAGCGTATCAATGCAGCCTTCAAATTTAAATATTATTGCGCGTGTGCTACCATGATCCTTCTCTCGTCGAACCAAAAGCTATCTTGTCAATCCTGACAGAATAATAATTGAAGCTACAAAGTCATCCTAAATCAGCAAAACCACGGGCGACAGAAATTATGGACAAATTGAAGGAGTTGCAGCCTAACTGTGGACAAATTTGGAGGAGTTGCAGCCACAATCTATAGTTAAAGTCAGCCAAATAAGCAGAGTTGCAGCCGCTAAAAAGGGTAAAAGTAGGCAAAACTTCAACGGAGTCACGGTTATTGTAATGGAAAAAAGGTCAATACTTTACGGTGTCGCAACTGCAGAACGGAAAAATAGGAGATGTTTTTATGGAGTTGCAGCTGCGAAATGGGAAAAATAGGCAGGGTTTTTTTACGGTGTTGCAACTGTGAAACAGAAAAATAGGTGAGGTTTTTACAGAGTTGCAGCTACGAAACAAGAAAAACAGGCAGGGTTTTTTTACGGTGTTGCAGCTGCGAAATGGGGAAAATAGGCAGGGTTTTTATGGTATTGGAGCTACGAAATGGGAAAAATAGGAAAATTTTGCATTGTTACAGCTGCGTCGAGCTGTTCATCATTCAAATTTTCTTTTGTAAGGAGCTCTTCCAGAAAACAAAAAATTACATAGGGGCTCATGGCTATCAGGCCCAATCATAACCATTGCTCCTTGAATAAATTCCTACACAAATTCTAATAAAACAATCAAGTGTAAAGGGAAAAAGAAAAACGACTAAGCATTAGTTTATTTATGTACAAAAATTTTGTGTAGAAATTGCAGCGAATTTCTAAAGATTGACAGGGGCAGAGAAAGATTCCTGCCCTTGCTCCAACTAGTATCCCAGATCAACTGCAATCTGTGAAACAAATGCATCCCTCAAAATTGGTTTATGATACAGTCGCAGCCTGTGACCGTTAGCGAATAATGGTGCATGATTCTCATCGATGCTGACTAGGTGGAATGTTTCGTTGTCAAATACTCTGTCAATCAGATATGGACTTAACCATCTTGTGTGTAGCTTACCTTTAAAGTCCCTTTTGAATCTTGAATCATATAACAGTGCCTAGTCTCCCTCACAGAAGACCCACTTCTTGATGAACCTATCATGCCAATTGGATCTTTGTTGCTAAATTAATGTTGTCTGATCCATAGTAGCTATGTGTTTTTCCTCAAGTTCATTCAATTGATTCAATCTATTCCTCTAGGCTTCAGTTACATCTAGGTTCACTTCCATGGCTATCTTCAAGGTTTTGATTTTGAATTCAATGGGAAAGATAGTGCTTTTTCCATACACCAAGCCATAAGGGGAGAAACCTATAGTATTGTGCCATGTAGTACGATATGCCATAGTGATTTAGGAAGTCTGTTAGCCCAGTCTCTGCAATGGCTCTTGACTATTTTGCTGAGGATAGCTTCAATAAATTTATTGGTACTTTCTACCTGGCAATTAGCCTGGGGTGATAAGGTGAAGTTATATTATGTTGAATATGGTACTTATGTAGCAAAGTTTTGAATTTGTGTGACACAAATTGTGGTCCTCCATCTTTTCA
>LPNX010564103.1:5921-89217 GCA_001517045.1 Pseudotsuga menziesii | reverse complement strand
TTATTTTATTATTTTAACCATTATTTTATTATTTTAACTATTATTTTATTATTTTCCTTAGGAGGCCCATTTTAGACCCCAAAATTCCTCTAATGATTACTTCCTTGGGTATTCCAAAACGAGTAAAAATTTATCCATATAGGAAATCTATTACAGCCTGGTCATTGGCCTTCGCCAAAGCCACAACTTCTACTCACTTTTTCATATAGTCAGTGCAAACTAGAATGTAATATTCCTATTTTGAATGAGGATTTATAGGCCCAATGAATCTAAAGCCCATCTATCAAAAGGTTCCACCACAAACTATGGTAAAAGAGGCATTTCATCCAATCTATTAGGTTGGCCCATTCTTTGATAGTTGTCACAAGACTGGACATATTTCTTGGCATCCCTGAAAACTGTAGGCCAATAATAACCCATTCTTAGCACCTTATAAGCTGTTATCCTATTTGCAAAATTTCCTCCACATGGCTCATCATGACAGGACTTCAAGATATGGAATACTTCATCCTCCCTTACACATCTCCGGATCTCAAGATGAGGACCTTTGTAGAAAATATGTTCATCTATCCAGCAATACCTGGCACTTTGTTGAATAATATTCCTTCTCTCTCTTTTGGACAAGTGTGCCAGAAGTTTCCCTGCAGCCAAGTAGTTAGCAAAATCTGCATACCAAGGGGAATGAGCTAAAACTACAAACAAGTGTTCATCTGGGAAAGAATCCTCAACTGGTAGGCTGTTATCACAGTTAGTAAAATGAGATAAATAATCAGCAACAACGTTTTCTTTTCCATGCCTATCAATAATGGTAATATCGAAATCCTGTAATAGTAACAGCCACCCAGTTATCCTAGCATTAGTAACTAGTTTGTTCATTAGGTACTTGATTCCTGAGTGGTCAGTGTGTACAAAGGTGGAATACCTAGTGATGTAGTATCTAAATTTGTTAATGCAGTAGACAATGGCTAAAAATTCCTTCTCTGTAACGGTATAATTGAGTTCAGCAGGGGCCAATTTCTTACTAATGTAATAAATTGCATATGGTGCTTGACCATCCTATTGACCGAATACTGCTCCAATGGCAGTTTCAGAGGAATCTGAAGAAATGTGGAAAGGCAAAGCCCAATTGGGCCCCCTTAAGACAGGAGCTGTAGACAGCCTATTCTTGAGCTCAGTGAATGTTTTCTAGCATGCATCATTCCAGGCGAACTGCACATCCTTCATCAATAAGGTAAATAAAGAAGAATCTAGTTTGGAAAAGTTTTCTATAAATCTTCTATAATACCCAGCATGCCCTAAAAAGCTACGTACCTATTTCTGAGTTCCAGGAGTGGGTATGTTTTCAATCACCCTAATTTTGGATGGATCTAGCTGGATACCATCAGCAGAGATAAAGCACCCTAGCACTACTCCTTCGCTCATCATCACATGGCACTTTTCAGTGCTCAAAGATAGTTGGATCTACTCACAGCATGTTAAGACCCTTTCCAAGTTTTTCAATGCACCTTGAAAGTCCCTGCCATAAGGGGTAAAATTGTCCATGAAAATATCCATACTATCATTAACCATTTCTGAAAAGATGCCAATCACAACTCTCTGAAATGTGGCTGATGCATTGCATAAGCCAAAGGGGAGCATGTTGTATGCAAAGGTACCATAGGGACAGGTGAAGGTGGTTTTATCCTGGTCTTCAGGAGCAATATGGATTTGATTGTACCTGCTAAACCCATCCAAAAAGTAGAAGAACTTCTTCCCAGATAAGGTGTCCAGTACCTGGTCAATGAAAGGAAGGGGAAAGTGATCTTTCTATGTCACCTTTTTCAACTCTCTATAATCCACACAGACTCTCCATTTACCATTCTTCTTGGGTACTATCTCAAGGGTAGACACCCACTCTCTGTCTGAGATGGGTTATATAAACCCTACTTCCAAGAGTGTTTGAATTTCTTCCTTCACTATGTCCCTAATATTTAGGTTCATCCTTCGTTGAGGCTGGCACAGGCTAAGAGTCACTTTTGATATAAATGTGGTGAGTGCACAGATTAGAAGGGATATCCTTCATGTATGTGTACTCCCAAGTGAATGCCCCCTTATTTTTTTCTAAGAGAGTGATTAGGCATTCCTGTTCATCCAGAGAAATATTGCGGTTGATAGTCAGGGTTTTTCCAAGCTCTATTTTGACTGGAACACTTTTTGAATTTTTCAAAACTGGAACTATGTGAGTATCACTGACTAATGTCTCCTTCGCGATATTTTCTTGTTCTTCTTCACCTAAAGTACTATTTAGGATATGATAAATTTGTTTATTGATAGAAGTTGGTTCAATAATAAAATTATTGATGGCATCATCTTCTGTTTCATCTTTGAAAGCCAAGGCCTTCCCTATCGTTAATAATGGCTTAACGCCCTCCTCTTCCTCTAGCTCCATCCATAATGGAGTTTCAGATTCTAGACTCAGTCGAGCTGGAGGATAGAGGGTAAGGTTCTTTATCTCGGTTCCATCTGATATGGTCATATATCTAGACCGACAGCTGATGCAAGCATCAGCTGTAGCTAACCAGTTCCTTCCCAGGATCAGCAGGTGTCCTCCTAGCTATGACTTGGGTTGTAAAACCAAGAATTCAGCTAGATATTCCCATGAATCAACTAAGACAACGAGGTCATCCAAGATTCCCTCGAGTTTGATGGTGGACCTATTTGCAAGTTCTAGAATGGTAGGAGGTTTCCTGAGATTAGTGAGCCTGAGTTTTCTTACAGTTTCGATGGTCATGATGTTAATATCTGTGCTTAAATCTTGTTGATGTTATTGTAACTTTGGAATGTATTCACTTGTATATCTTATGTATCGTACCCCAATGTTTATTCCTGGAAGTATCTATAATGTAATTGAGTCATGTCATGCCCTGATGTTTCGATCGGGAGATTCAATAATGTAACAATTCATGTAAATTCATTGAGGTTAACCTCCATTGTAATTCAGGGCAATAGTCCCCACAGTTGTGTCAAGTTTAACCCTCCTTATTGATCAGAGGGCATAGTCCCCACAGTTGTGGGGCATTAGGGTTATTAGACTCTCCTAGATATGTCGGCTCTAGTAAGTAATTGTTAAGTGGGGCCAACATGTTAAGTGGACATTAAGTGAATGGAAGAATATAAATAGAGAGTGAGCCTCTCTATTTACAACACACACACTCACTCATTGGGGCGCATGAGTGAGAGAGGATAAGCTCTCTCAAGTGTGAGAGAGAGAACAAGCTGTGAAGATCATCTTTTCTATTTTCCAGGTTTTACTACTGCTATTGGTGCTCATTCTATCTCTGAGGAAGTTGTAGGTTTTTCTCCTTTATGTTTTTCCCAAGGAAAATTCTTTGTGTCTCTTGTCTCTTGTGTTTTATTGATGTGCATGTTATTCTCTCAGATAAGATCCTAAGATCATATTGCTAGCTTGAATGATAAAAATCTAACATGGTATAAGAGCTAACTTGAGAAGAAGACATTGTGCAGCTGTAGAAGCTAGGGATTCTTAAATTTTGGGTCTCTATCCACAATCCATCAGAAAAAGTATGCTAGGATGACTCTCCATTGAAGGGCGCATCTTTCTGTTGAAGCATAATTTGATTCCGGACATTTTCAGTTTTTGGTGCAGAAATTAGGGCTTCTTACAGAAGAAGAATTTTTGAGTGATCCCAGAATAGGATTTCTCTCCTCATCAAAATCAAATTTTAGAGACTTGGTTCAAGATTTTTTGTTGGGTGAAACTTTGGTAATGTCAAACCCAAGTTTGACCCTGAGCTAGAAAACCCCTAAAATACTAAAACTGATACATTTTGGTACATTCGCTATATCTTAGTATTGGAGATGGCTCAAGAGCTGAAACTTTCCCAGGACAAAGATAAAATCCTGATTTACACTTTTTCCAAAATTCAGCCTCATATTCTCTATATTCTAGGAGATATGATCCCTCCACGTTAGGGTTCTAGCCTCTTCTAGGATTCATCCCCAAACAGGACACCTGGGGATAATTTCCATATCTCTGGCTACAAAGGTAAAAATTAAATTTATAAAGATGTTACAGAAAGAGAACATAATGTAATTTCTTTGGTTCAAGTTTCATACCAAGAATAGGAAACAGTGACACATGGTAGTCCATACAACTTCGCTGTGTTGAACTGTCCTGAAACAGGTCACCTTAGGAAAACAATCATAAGTCCCAATTGGTGAAACCAATTCAGATGAAACCTATGGTGTTGGAACTGGGACAGGTGAGGCTACCTCAGTACGATGTTTTAGACACATAGGAGCAGTAATTTTGGATATATCGCAAAAACAATATCAGGAATTTCTACAGAAGAAATTGGAAAAGTAAGGCTTCCTGTTTCAGGAGCTTCCCTCCACTGTTTTCAAAAAAGGAGTGCATTGGAAAACTCATCTTTAAGAGACATATCTTTCTATCCAATTAGATCTAAAATATTCCAAGTTTTTAGAATTAGGGTTTCTCTGACAAACCCTAGATCAGCCAGCTCCAGAACCAGGACGAACACCTCAAATCGGTAAGATCTAATCTTTTGCTATTTTCATTTGAGGTTCTCATTTCAAAGTGATCTATCACATCATCTTGATGACAATATTAGTGAATTTTACAACTTCCAAGCATGGAAGTATATGATCTCTCTGAAGAAAATGAATTGGACACCCACATGAGTGGAGAGGTTCCAGTTCCAGAAGGAGATGGGGATAAAATCCTTATACAAGAAGAACTTGGTCAAGGCCAAGAAGATCATTGTTGATTCAGTCATGGATCAACTTGTACCACAAGTGTCTTCCCTAAAGACACCTAAAGATATGTTTGATTCCTTGACCAAGATATTTGAATGGAAGAACATAAATCGGAATATGACCTTAAGAAACCAGTTGAAGAATGTGAAGATCCAAAATTAAGAGACCATACAGTCATGCTTTACAAGGGTCTCTCAAATCAAAGAACAACTTGTAGTAGTAGAAGAAGAAGTGGAGAATGCATAAGTGGTGATAGCCACCTTGAATGGCCTCCCAAGATCATGGGATTCATTCATGTGAGGAATGTGTGCTAGAAGGAAGTGATTACTTTTAGCAGACTCTGGGAAGACCACACACAAGAAGAAGAAGCTCGACTCATAATAAGAGAAGAGAAGATGGGAGAACCTAAAGATCAAGCTCTCACCATCCAAAGAAGATCCCTCAAGCGATGAGGAATATGAAGGACTCAACTCTTGAAGAAACTCTTATCCATCTTATTATTTGGATAAGAAATGATGAATGAAGAAGATGATGAAGCTGAAGGCTCAAGAAGGAGTCTACCCATGAAACAAATATAGATAAGTATTCAATTGTCATTTCATGATATTGTTCTTGTTATGCATTTGTTTATATTTGTTAGATTTTTATCATTCAAGCTAGCATTATGATCTTAGGATCTTTAACTGAGAGAATAACATGCACAGCAATAAAACACAAGAGACAAGAGACACAAAGAATTTTCCTCGAGGAAACCATAAAGGAGAAAACCTTGCAACTTCCTCAGAGATAGAATCAGAACTAAAAGTAAAACCCAAAAACATAAAGATGATCTCCCGACAGCAGTAGTCTCTCTCTTGTCCCAACAACTTCTCCTCTCACTCATGCGCCCCAATGAGTGAGTGTGTGTTTTATAAATAGAGAGGCTCACTCTCTATTTATATTCTTTCATTCACTGAAAACCCACTCCAACTTGTCAGCCTCACTTAACAATTACTTACTAGAGACAACATCTCTAAGAGTGTCTAATAACCCTAGTGCCCCACAACTTGTGGGGAATTTTCCTCCTCTAACCAACAAGGAGGGTTATCCTTAACAAAATGGTGGGGAATATTGCCCTGAATTACAATGAGTCACCGAGGATCGACTTCTCTAGGATAGTCTAATAACCCTAGGGTCCCACAACTATGGGGAATTTAACCCTTCACCAATAGGAGGGTTACCCACAATGACTTGACATGACTTGTTTACATTATAGAAACTTCCCAGAATAAACATCGGGGTATGACATGACTCAAATACATTATAGACACATCCTAGAATAAACATTGGGGTATAATAAATAAGATATACGGATGAATACATTCTGAAGTTACAATTACATCAACACTCCCTCTTAACTATGAAGGTATTCTCTCGACACAATTTATCAACACAAGTTTTCTTCTCTGTATCATCTGGATCATCATTGAGTTCTCATCATCTTCATCTTCAATTCATCTTCATTTGGATCTGGATCATCACTCGATCTGGATCGTCATCACTGGATCTAGATCATCACTCGATCTGGATGATCATCACTGGATTTGGATCATCACTCGATCTGGATCACCATCATTGGATCTGTATCATCACTCGATCTAGATCATCACTGCTGGATCATCATCACAGATGCTATCTCATGATTCTTCTTGTCACAGGAAGTTCTATAGAGCCATCCCTTTTTCATGCTGGTTGTATGCCTAGCCTCCATGTAGGTCTTCTTCAGCACTTATATCTAACCCTAAGTCAGAATGGCCCACCCAGCACTTATATCTGATCATGTAGGAACCAATCCTATAATCATATCAGAAAGGCATGCCCAGTACTCATATCTAACCATGTGGGAACACCTCCCACAACCTTGTCAGAAAGGCCCAGCACTCACATCCATCAACCAATGTCAGAAAGGCTCAGCACTTACACTCGGCCATGCAAGGAACCAATCCTCCATGCCAAAAGGATCTACACTTACATCTAACAACCAATGCCAGAAAGGCTCAACACTTATATTCGACCATGCAAGGAACCAATCCTTCATGCCGAAAGGGCTCTGCACTTACATCTGACAACCAATGTCAGAAGGGCTCTGCACTCACATCTGATCTTATAGGAACCAATCCTATAGTCATATCAGAATGGCCCTTAGTCCCATATTGAGCTTTCCTGGTAACTGACCAGGTGCATCCATTCCAATAATGGAAACAACCCTTATATCTAATCAAGTGTGAACTAAACCCTCAATCACATAATAATGCCCATGCGCTCACATCTCATCATGTAAGAGTACATATTACAGTCGTATCAGAAAGGCCCTTAGTCCTAGACCGAGTATTCCTGGTAATTGACCAGGCACCTCCATTCCAAGAATGGAAACAACCTTGATATCTAATCATGTAGGAACCAATCCTACAGTCATATCAGAATGGCTCAGCACTCATATCTGATATGGAAGGAACCAATCCTCTCACCATGAAAAAATGGCTCATCCCTTACATCTAACTATGGAAGGAACCAATCCTCTCACCATGTCAGAATGGCTCACAGACTCATCACTTCCCCTTGGAAGGAACCTTGTTCTAGAGAACACCAAGCTTCTCCCTGAAGTACTCAAACTTCACTCTGGCTAATGACTTCATCAACACATCAGCTAACTGTTCGTTCATCACAACATACTGGAGCTTCACTGCTCCTCTCTGCACCATATCCATGATATAGTGATACTTGATCTTGATATGCTTCGACTTGTCATGGAACACCGAGTACTTTGACAACTTCACACAACTCTAGTTGTCACAATGTATACAAGTAGCATCCATATGGAGATCAAATAAATCATACAGTAGCTTCCTCGGCCATACTACCTCACAACTATCTGAACAAGCTACGACATACTCTGCTTCAGCTGTACTCAATGCCACACATGATTGCTTCCTGATAAACCAAGAGATCACACATGATCCCATACTGAAGCAACACCCTGAAGTGCACTTCTTGCCCAATCTAAATCAACATAACCTTCTAGGTTAATATTCTAATTCGCCTCATACTTGAGCCCATAATCAACTGTACCCCTCAAGTACCATACTCCATGCTTTGCAACCATTAGGTGAACATGTCTCAATGTGTTCACAGCAAAGAAAATATCTAGTCTCATATTCGTCAGGTACATAAAGGAACCAATCATCTGACGATACATCGTAGCATCAATTGTCTCTGATGAAGCATCACTCAATAACTTCATGTTCAATGCCATGGGTGTGGTCATGGCCTTACAATCCATCATCCTGAACCTCTTCAGGATATCTACTACATACTTCCCTTTTTCGAGGAAGATTCCATCCGGATTTTGCCACACCCCCATGCCTAGAAAATAGTGCATCGACACATAACAGGAGCATCACTAGTCTTCCACCTTCAACCTTGAAGCAAAGGTTGGAATCTACTTTACTCTCAATAAATCCTAGATTCATCAATAATCTATCCATCCTGTCATACCATGTCGGTCCTCAGGATATTCTCCAGTCACTCCCTCTGAAGCATCATTCTCCTTCTGTCTTCCGTACTCTATGCACTGAAACATTATGTACCGGAGTGACAAGTAGCTTCCTCTGCTACTAATATTCTATGTATCCAGCTAGGATCACTGGATACCAAGATCCTCTATCTTGAACTTTTTCAAAAGTTCTTCTCGCACCCAAATGTGAGCTTGTCATCCTCTATAGGCTTTCATCTTCAACCTTGTAGCAAAGGTTAAGATCTTCATCAAGCTCATAACGTATGTGTTATCCCATGGGTGTCTTCTAAGCTTGTACATGGCCTTCTTTTCATGAGAAGCCACATGATACGAATCTTGCCTTGTATCCCACGATGTTTCCATCTACTGCATGATGGAACTATGAACTTCCCTTCACGTATCGATACTGCATCCTAGACATCATTCTTCTTGAATTGGTTTTCCCTTTCTTCTTGGTTACTTATTCATAGCTGAAATGTTTTGCATTAATGATGTCACTGCATTCATCATATTATTCTTCATTTTGAACTGTCATCACTTGTTCTTAGGAATAAGTCTCATTCTTCTTTGCTTGTAGGCGATTATGTATGCAATATTTCCTACAAGTCAAATGCATTTGTATGGTTATAAACATTTCATAAGGAATATTCATAATGGCAAACTTATTATTCATAAATATATGATCATGCAACTATTTTAGCCAATACAACAATCATCCATATCTCACGGAAACTTTCTAGATGCCTTCCATCTCTACCAGGACAACATTGAATTGTACACTAATCCAATATGTCAGCAAAGAGGTTTCATTCTAGATAAGTAGCAATGGAGAGTTGTACAGCACCATGAGCTACTTTCCCATCACATGCATATTAGTAGTATTCTATCATGCATAATACATCAATTGAATATAAACAAATGCATAACAAAAACAATATTATGAAATGACAATTGAATACTTATCTTTATTTTTTTCGTGGGTAGACTCCTTCTTAAGCCTTCAGCTTCATTGTCTTCTTCATTCATAATAGCATCATTCCTTATCCAAATGCTAAGATGGATAAGAGGTTCTCGAAGAGTTGAGTTCTTCATATTCCTCATCGCTTGAGGGATCTTCTTTGGATGGTGAGAGCTTGATCTTCAGTTGCTGCCATCTTCTTTTCTCTTATTATTAGTTGAGCTTCTTCTTGTGTCTTCTCTTCCCAGAGTCTGTTGAAAGTAATTACTTCCTTCTAGCACACATTCTTTGAAAGAATGAATCCCATGATCCTGGGAGGCCATTAAAGGTGGTTATCACCACTTCTACATTCTCCACTTCTTCTTTTACCGCTTCAAGTTGTTCTCTGATTTGAGAGACCCTCGTAAAGTATGACTATATGGTCTCTACATTCTGGATCTTCACATTCTTCAACTATTTTCTCAAAGTCATATTCTGATTTATGTTCTTCCCTTAAACTATCTTGGTCAAGGAATCAAACATCTTTAGTGTCTTTAGGGAATACACTTGTGGTATAAGGTGATCCTCTATTGAATCAACAATGATCTTCTTGGCCTTGACCAAGTTCTTCTTGTGTAAGGCTTTGAGCCTCATCTCCCTTTGGAACTGGAACCTGTCTACTCATGTAGGTGTCTAATTCATTTTCTTCATAGATATTATATACTTTCATGCTTGAAATTTGTCAACTTCACCAAGGTTATCATTAATCTGATGTGATAGATCACTTTGAAATGAGAACCTCAAATGAAAATAGCAAAGGATTAGATCTTACCGATTTGAGGTGTCCGTCCTGGTTCTGGAGCTAGCTGATCTAGGGTTTGTCAAAGAAACCCTAATTTTCAAACTTGGAATATTTTAGATATGATTGGATAGAAATATAGATCTCTTCAATTTGATCTATCCAATGTACTCATTTTCTGAAAACAATGGAGGGAATCTCCCAGAACAGGAAGCCCTAATTTTCCAATTTCTTCTGCAGAAATTCCTATTACTATTTCTATGGTATCTCCAAAATGACTACCCCTCTATGTCTAAAAATTTTCACTGTGATATCCTAGCATGTCCCTATTCCAACACCATAGGTTTCAATAAAATTGGTTTCACCAATTGGGACTTATGATCATTTTCCCAAGGTGTCCTGTTACAAGATTGTTCAGCACATCGACGTTGTATGGACTGCCACATGTCACTAGTTGATCTTCTGAGTCTAAAAAGAAGACCAAAGAAAAGACAGTCCATGCCCTTTTTGGAAAATCTTCATAAATTTCATTTGGACCTTTGTAGCCTAAGATATAGCAATTATCCCAGGTGTCCTGTTTAGGGATGAATTCTGGAAGAGGCTGGAACCCTGACTTGGAGGGATCATATCTCCTAGAATATAGCGAATCTGAGGATAAATTTTGGACACAGTGTAAATCATAATTTTATCTTCAGTATATTCAATTATCAGCTCTTCTTCCTTCTCCAATCCAGAGATATAGTGAATGTACCAAAGCTTATTAGTTTTAGTATTTTAGGGTTTTTCTAGCTCGGGGTCAAACTAGGGTTTGACTTTCCCGGAGTTTCACCCAACCAAAAATCTTGATCCAGGTCTCTAAAATTCGATTTTGATGAGAGAAATACTATGCCAGGCTCACTAAAAAATTCCTCTTCTGTAGAAAGCCCTAATTTCCTGCACCAAAAACTGAAAATGCTTAGAATCGAATTCCGCTTCGACAGAAAGATGCACCGTTTAATGGAGAGTCAACCTAGCATACTTTTGCTGATGGATTGTGGAGAGAGACCAAAAAATTAAGAAGCCCTTTCTTTTGTAGCTGCACAATTTCTTCTTCTGAGGTTAGCTATGATACCATGTTAGATTTTTATCATTCAAGCTAGCATTATGATCTTAGGATCTTTAACTAAGAGAATAACATGCAAAACAATAAAACATAAGAGGCAAGAGACACAAAAAATTTCCTCAGGGAAACCATAAAGGAGAAAACTCCACAACTTTCTTAGAGATAGAATCAGCACCAAAAGTAAAACCTAAAAACATAAAGATGATCTCCCAATAGCAGTAGTCTCTCTCTTGTCCCAGCAACTTCTCCTCTCACTCATGCACCCCAATGAGTGAGTGTGTGTTTTATAAATAGAGAGGCTCACTCTCTATTTATATTCTTCCATTCACTTGAAACCCACTCCAACATGTCGGCCTCACTTAACAATTACTTACTAGAGTCGATATCTCTAGGAGTGTCTAATAACCCTAGTGCCCCACAACTTGTGGGGACTTTGCCTCCTTCGACCAACAAGGAGGGTTATCCTTAACATAATGGTGGGGACTATTTCCTTGACTTACAATGACTCACCTAGGTTTGAATTATCTAGTACATTTTAATAACCCTAGGGCCCCACAACTGTGGGGACTTTAACCCTTGACCAATAGGAGGGTTACCTACAATGACTTGACATGACTTGTTTATATTATAGAAACTTCCCGGAATAAACATCGGGGTATGACATGACTCAAATACATTATAGACACGTCCCGGAATAAACATCGGGGTACAATACATAATATATATAGATGAATACATTCCAAAGTTAAAATTACATCAACAATATTCAGTTGATGTATTATGCATGATAGAATGTTTGCATTAATCAAAGTATACTACTAATATGCATGTGATGGGTAAGTAGCTCATGGTGCTATACAACTCTCCATTGCTACTTATCTAGAATGAAACCTCTTTTCTGACATATTGGATTAGTGCACAATCTCAATGCTGTCCTAGTAGTGATGGAAGGCATATAGAAAGTTTCTGTGAGATATGGATGGATGTTATATTGGCTAAAATAGTTGCATGATCATATATTTATGCATAAGAATTTTCCATTATGAATATGCCTTATGAAATGTTTTTAACCATACAAATGCATTTGACTTGTAGGAAAGATCGTGTACAATCACCTACAAGCAAAGAAGGATGAGACTTGATTTGAAGAACAAGTAACGACAGTTCAAGATGAAGAATAATATGAAGAATGCAGTGACATCATTGATGCAGAACCTTCCAGCTATGAAGAAGTAACCAAGAAGAAAGGGAAGACCAGTTCAAGAAGAATGATGTCTAGGATGCAGTATAGAGACTTGAAGAGAAGTTTGTAGTTCCATCATCAGTAGATGGAAACATCATGGGATACAAGGAAAGATTCATAGCACGAGGCATAGACCATGAAGAGACATTTGTAGCCACTAGAGATACACAGGACAACAAGAATCATGTGTGCAAATGAAAGAAGGCCTTATACAAGATTAGAAGACACCCATGGGATAACACATACATGAGGAGCTTGATGAATATCTTAACCTTTGCTACAAGGTTGAAGATGAAAGTCTATAGAGGATCTTGTTATCCAATGATCCTAGATGGATACATAGAATATTAGTAGCAGAGGAAGCTACTTGTCACTCCAATACAGAATGTTTTAGTGCATAGAGTACGAAAGACAGAGGGATTATGATGCTCTGCTTCAGAGAGAGTGACTGCAGAAGATCTTGAGGTTCGACATAGTACAACAAGATGGACAGCTTACTAATGATTCTAGGCTTTACTGAGAGTAAATCAAATTCCAACCTTTTCTTCAAGGTTGAAGGTGGAAGACCAGTGATGCTCCTGTTATATGTCGATGACTTGTTCCCGACAAAAAAGGGGAATTCATTAAATTTGCAAGAAGAAGACTTGTTGCCAAGTTTGAGATAAAGGACTTGGGGATGATGCACTAAGTTCTAGGCAAGAAGGTGTGGAAAAAGGAATTATGCAGTAGAGATCCTGAAGAGGTTCAGGATGATAAAATGCAAGGCCATGACCACACCTATGGCATCGAACCTAAAGCTATTCAGTGTTGCTTCATCAGAGTTGGTTGATGCCATGATGTATTGTTAGATGATTTACCTGACAAATACGAGACCAGATATTTGATTCACTGTGAACACATTGATACATGTTCACCTGATGGTTGCAAAACGTGCAGTGAGGTACCTGAAGGGTACAGTTGATTATGGGCTCAAGTATGAGACGAATCAGAAGATTAACCTGGAGGGTTATGAGGATTTGTATTGGGAAGGAAGTGCCATTAATAGGAAGAGCACTTCAAGGTGCTACTTCAGTATGGGATCAAGTGTGATCTCTTGGTTTGGCAGGATGGAGTCCTGCATGGCGCTGAGTACAGCTGAGGCAAAAGATGTTGCCACTTGCTATTTGGGAGGTAGTGTGTTTCTTTTGAAAACTACTATTTGATTTGGTTGATTTGACTTGCATATTTGTATGATGTAGAGAGGAGCAGTGATCCAAATCGAGATCTCTCAAAAGAGGGATTTTTAGCATAGCTGATGAGAGAGGTTGTCTAAGCATAAATCCTAGTGAAGCTCGTAGGTTGCTCAGATGGTAAACGATCTTGTAGGTTGTCCTCGGATGTAATCAGCCCTGGCGAAGCTCGCAGGTTATCCTTAGATGTAATCATCCCTGATGTGATTCTATGCTAGAAATGGCCAAAGTGAAGTTCGAGTACTTCAGGAAGAAGCTTGGTGTTCTCGATATCAAGGTTCCCTCCAAAGGGAAATGATGAGACCTAGAGCCATTCTGACATGGTGAGAGGATTATGTTCCTTCCATGGTTAGATGTAAGGTCTGGGCCATTCTATCATGGTGAGAGGATTTGGTTCCTTCCATGTCAGATGTGAGTGCTAAGCCATTCTAATGTAACTATAGGATTGGTTCCTACATGATTAGATATAAGTGCTTAATGTCATTCTTGGAATGGAGGCACCTGGTCAGTTACAAAAAATACTCAGTCTGGGACTGAGGGCCATTCTGATATGACTGTAGGATGTAGTATTACATGATCAGATGTGAGTGCATGGCCATTCTGATGTGATTGAGGGATGTGTTCCCACTTGATCAGATATAAGGATTGATGCCATTCTATGGGAGAATGGAGGAACCTGGTAAATTACCAGGAATCCTCAGTATAGAACTGAGATCCCTTTTGATACGATGTGTTTACACATGGTTGAATGTAAGTGCAGAGCCTTTCTGACAAGATGAGGTCAGATGTAAGTGTTGAGCCATTCTAGCGCGATGTGTTTACACATGGTCAGATGTGAGTGCTGTCCCTTTCTGACAATATGAGGTTGGATGCAAGTGCAGAGCCTTTTTGACAAGATGAGGTTGGATATAAGTGCTGAGCCATTATGGCGTGATGTGTTTACACATGGTCAAATGTGAGTGCTGGGCCTTTCTGACAAGATGAGGTCAGATGTGAGTGGTAGGCATGCCTTTCTAACAACATGAGGTTAGATGTAAGAGTTGGGTAGGCCATTCTGACTTAGGGTCAAATATAAGCATTGATGAAGACCTACATGAAGGGTAGGCTTACAACTAGCATGAAAAAGGGCTGGCTCTGTAGAACTTCCTATGACAAGAAGAATGAAAAGATATCACCATTTTATTGAGATAGCAGAAGCAGTAATGATGATGATTCAGTGATGATCCAACTTTGATGATGATCTAGATCAAGTGATGATCCAAACTTGATGATGATCCAGCAGTGATGATCCAAATCAAGTGATGATCCAGCAATGATGATCTAGATCAAGTGATGATCTAGACTTGATGATGATCCAGCAGTGATGATCCAGATCAAGTGATGATCTAGACTTAATGATGATCCAGGAGTGACGATCCAAATTAAGTGATGATTCAGATTCGATGATGATCCAGTGATGATCTAGATCCAATGATGATCCAGACTTGATGAAGATGACTTGACAATGAAGATGACTTGACAATGAATATGACTTGACGATGAAAATTCCTTGACAATGAATATGACTTGACAATGAATATGACTTGACGATGAACATTCCTTGACAATGAAGATGACTTGAAGATGAAGATGACTTGAAGAAAAAGATGACTTGATGATTATCTAGATGACACAGAGAAGAAGACTTGTGCTGATAAATTGTGTCGAGAGAATACCTTCCTAGTTAAAAGGGAGTGTTGATGTATTTGTAACTTCAGAATGTATTCACTTGTATATATTATTTATTGTACCTCGATGTTTATTCTGGGAAGTATCTATAATGTAATTGAGTCATGTCAAGCCCCGATGTTTCGATCAGGAGATTCAATAATTTAACAATTCATGTAAATTCATTGAGGTTAATCCTCCATTATAAGTTGGGACAATAGTCCTCACAATTGTGTAAAGGTTAACCCTCCTTGTTGATCAGAAGGAAAAGTCCCCATAGTTGTGAGGCACTAGGGTTATTAGACTCTCCTAGAGATGTCGGCTCTAGTAAGTAATTGTTAAGTGGGGCTGACATGTTAAGTGGACATTAAGTGAACAGAAGAATATAAATAGAGAGTGAGCCTCTCTATTTATAACACACTGTTGCAGCTGCAACTGTTTTCCCCAAATTTTCAAATTTTGGACCCCCTTGTTAATTTTAGCGTTGCCTTGAATCATTTGGATCCACAAACGTTTTTGTCGTGCATTAATTTCAGACTATGTTGAGGTTAACTCTCTTCCTGTTTTCAACAAAAAAAAAATTGCTTATGTTTGAAACTGCTATGGGTCGTGGAGTTTAGAGTTTGTTTTTGTTACCCTTCGAGCTGCAATTTCCTCTTGGGAACTTATTTCATGTGCTAACCACTGTTTCGGAGGTCATTTAAACAACTTATCGGCACCATGTTTCCTTAGGGAGCCTCCGTTGCGGATCAAATCGAAAGATGATTATCATGCGGGAGGATCTTAGCTTCTTTGTTGTCACGCCATTTTGTTTGACTTGTTCATATTATCGGAGGCTATAGTCTGTTTATCTTCCGCCCTTGCGGCCCCCAAACAAACTAGGTTTCTGGCATACAACTGCTCCACCTGCCAATGCTTTATCAGGTCTTTGTCACTTTGTGTTAGATCGGAGACCATAGTCTTTCCTCCTCCACCCTTGCAGCTATGTAACGCACTAAGTGTCCGACATTGATGTCCTTCAGCTCACCGACTGGGACTTTTTCACCTAGAATTTGAGTCTAGATTTTCCAACTCCGATAAACTTAACGGTCTCATGGATCCTGTTTCCTGTTGGAGATCTGCTGATGCGGCTGTGGGTGAGACTACCCATCCGATGTTTTAGTGTTTTAAGCCACCGATAAGTTTTTCTCTTCCTGTTGATTTTGTGAATTTTCAACCCCTGTATGGGAAATAGTGATGTCGATGCTTATTAATATTTTCACGACGAGAATGCATTGCAGGGCCTCTTTTGATGACTAGTCGTTTTGTTGATGCAATTTAGTTTTATTGAGAAATGCGATCCTAACTAATAATAAATGTCATTTAATTGCAGACGGACTCAAGAGACTGTTTCAGAGTACCACTGTGCGAAGATGTAGCTGGGAGACAAGCGGAAGAAGGGAGCTGGGCAGTGTTAGGCAGAGTTCATACTGAAATCGACAGGATCTCAAGGAGAACAAATGAAATACAAGGCAGAATCAATGGTGTCAAAATCCCAGGCCTAGAAAGATCTATCAGTTACCAAGCGGATCCCACTTTGTTGAGTACTCTAAAAATGTAACGCATGAAGTAAATCATGAGTACTCACAGAAAAGACAAAAATGGGGATATTAAACAATTTGGAGGAACCAAAAGGTCACATGGTTGGGGCAGCCCAAGCGGTTAGCTGATTTGGTTTAAATATAGGAAAGTTAGAACTTACAGAGGCTTTTTCCCTGGGAAAAAACTTGTGAACTATTGTTTGTAAGAGGAACTACTTCGTTTTACAATAAGAAATTACAATTTTTGCCTATTGGAGAAGGTGCAATGTGGAATGTTTCAATGCGATAAATGAACAATGTTGAAGGGGAACTATTTCATTTTTTTACTGTGTTTCATTAACTGTGAGAGCATTCTAACTTTCTGAACCTATGTTCTTACTTGAATGTTCTCTAGTATACTCTATAATTTTTTCCACTATGAGTAATGGAAGTTTTAACTGTTGATGAGCCATCTTGTCATGTATACTTTATTCACGTTTGTATGTTTGGTTTAAAGAACAGCTACCTGTGATTTGATGTAACATATGAATAGTATTGCATTACTCATGAATCAATATCTAGCTCTCTAGAGATAGCCTAGTTAGTATTTATTTTCTAATGGTGTGTGATTTAGATGTGGGGAAGTTAAACCCGCGCATCACATTGTGAACGTTCCTTGCATTCTTAATCAATTTGCATGTTAGGTAGGCACATGCATATCATAATTTAAGTCAAAAATACAAAAATATATACAGTGGATCAGGCTGCAACTGGTAAACCCTTTTATTTTTTTACTTGACCTACAGTAGACGGACCGCAAACCGGACAGATTCCCTACACCAAAAAGTCACGGGCTAATTGGGAACATTGACTGGGGAGAATCCCTTGCTGTTGTCCCCTGTGAATTTTCAGGCCTCAACAGTTTTTGGCGCTAGAAGGAGGGCCTCCAGTGCATGGCTGGCTGAGGAAACCTGTTTTCCCGAGACTATTCCACTGGTAACAGTTCAGAAAGCAGTGTGTTTCATAATCCAATTCCTGAAGAAGGGGGTAGAGAAAATTTGTATTCTGTCGACAACAAAGTTGTTAATGATCTGAGAAGACACACTAGGGCATACGTAAATAATATTGGAGGATTTCCAATTATTCCTGAATTACCCAGAAGAGAATATAAAAGGAAAGATCATCCTATATTGGAAGACTCAGTGTTGGTTGGGGATTGGGAAGAACTTGTAGAAACAGCCTTACAGGAAGTTGTACTGCCTTTGAATCAAGTAGGCCCAGATACTCCTCACAGTTCTCCTGTTCACACTCCTATTCTCTCACCCCCTCACTCTCCACCTAGACTCATGGCAGGCGTAAATGCAAATCAACCACCCAACCCACCAAATCCACCACCTGCCTGGAAAGCTAGATCTCCATTAAACCTAACACCTCCTTTGCATGATTTACCTCAATCTTTTGAAAAGATGCTGCCCAAATTTGACCCAAATGAGAAGATACTAGTAGATGACCACTTGCAAAGTTTCTATTTGGCAATAGAAGGGTTAAGGGCTAGGGAGTATGAGGATGTAGTTTGCAGAATTTTCCCACACACCCTTAAAGGAACTGCACCATAGTGGTACTTTGGTTTGCCTACAAATTCTATCCCTGATTGGGATACCTTTGAGAGGATTTTTAAAAGTAAGTATGCCACCCAAAAAAATCATGCAGCTCTCATGAAAGGACTATGTGCCTTAAATAAAGAAAGAAAGGAGAAGGTACATAGTTTCACCCAAATATTTGCAACATATCTTAAGAATTTTTCTGAAGCTGACAAACCTTCGGACAAAGTTTTGATTGAATACTATACCTTGGCTTTAGGACCCAAGTTGGCCATGTTTGCTAAGATGAAGGCCAAGCCTACTCTAGCGGAGACCTATGAGGAGGCAGAGAAAGTAGAGGCTGAAAGGGAAAGTATCGAAGATTATCCCGAACGATCAGGAGAAAAAAATGTGGGAAGGAAAGCTTTGTTTTTTACTAAGCATAAGGAGGAGCAATCACCAGATTTTGAAGGAATGGCAAAAATGATGTAGAATCTTTCTAACAGAATCATAGAGTTGGAAAAGGAAAAGGAAGCCCAAAAGTTCTACAAGCCCTATTACAAGAAACGGGAAGATAACAATCAATCCCAACCCCCTCCGCACATTTCGGCATCTATGAATTTAACAAAGGTAGGAATGGACAATTTTTGCACTTTCCACCAACAACCTCACTCTGAAAAGAATTGTCCTCGATGGATAAACTCAATGACGTTGGTTATGAATCAGCTGTTGGACTCTAAATTAACAGAAGATTAAGATGAAGAAAGGAAAGACAGTAATACATCAACGAAAGAACAAGAGGATGAGACCATGGTTATATGGGACTATGTTTCGTTATTTGATGCCGAGGAAGAAAGGGTTTTGGGACACAAGGACATCATGGAAACAAATGTAACAACAAGAAGCCAAGGGTTGGCTAAAGAAAATAGTCTCATGCTCCCAAAGATTAAAAGGCTTCAAAGGAATGTTAAGAAATTTCAGAATAACTCCTCAGCTAATGAAGTTCCGGAATTTACCATCACCAGCCAAGATCCTAGACAGAATAACGTGTTCACCAAGCCCAATGAACGGAAAATAAATAATGGTAAACCAAATCCCACCGAACCTAAGATGAAATATGACATTGTGGAGGATATAAAGAAGGTAAGGGCAAATATCTCGTTATTTGAAATGTGTAAGGTGCCGCAGCAGAAAGAAAAGCTTTGGAAAGCACTTGAAGCATTAGAGGAAGGGATACCCACCGACAATCAACCCAAGGAAGAAAAAATTGGAGAAGCAAGTGTAGGAGGTAAGTCTAAGAGCAAGAATCCACCGTTTCTCCTCACTTTTGAAATTTTTAACCACAACGTACATAATTACTTGGTAGACTCAGGGGCATCGGTTAACGTTATGCCACTGTTGGTCTACAAAAGGATAAATGGGCAGCCTAAACCATCCACCTAGAGGGTTGTTCAGTTGGATAGAACAAATGTGAAGGTAATTGGGGAGATGGAGGATGTTCTATTCCGCTTATCTTTGAATGATAAAGTGTGTCAAGTTATTGATATTGTGGTGGCTGACATACCAGATGCTTATGGGCTTGTTCTAAGCAGGTACTGGTTGGCAAAGCTAAATGGATATTTTGCCTCGAACTAGTCACATCTATGGCTTCCGTATAAAGGAAGCCCGAATCAAATCAAAATTTTGAGGGAGCCCCATATGAAATACAACATTACTCAGTTTGAGGAAAAAAACGAACCAGTGGATTCTGTTTTGGGAAATTACTTTACTGAGTTAGAACCAAGAAATTACCAAGCAGAAGAAGCCAGCAACACATCAGACGCTCAGCCTAATCTCCTTCTGTTTTCACAGGCTGATGAAATCGATTATAAAATAGTAAACTTAGCAGTAGAAGTAGATTCCCGTACAGTAGTTAGCGATTTTTGGACACTTTTTTTAGCGGATCTAAAATGTTAGAAGGGTCAAGAGCCAGCTGTGTCCTGATGGGCCATGAGAAGAACAAACATTTTCTTTCATGTAGGTTAGAGTTTGAATGTACAAATAACACAGCTGAATATGAAGCGTTGGTTCAAGGTTTAAGGAAAGCAATTGAATTAAAGGCAAATAATCTGAAAGTGTTTGGAGATTCTGAAATAATTGTAAAACAAATTCGGAATCAAATACATTGCATTTCTCCTCACTTAAAAGCTTATCAAAATGAGGTATGGGATTTACTCAAATGTTTTAACACATTTAATATTGTATCAATTCCAAGAATTCAGAATGCAGCAGTTGACTTGTTGGCCACATCAGCTACTAGGCTTGTGCCTTCTAATAATCGGTGCTCTGTTGAATTGCTTTTCAGGCCCTCGGTTCTGGATATGATTACCAACCTATGAGTGTTCGATGATGATCAGCATATTATAGAATGCTTAACGAATGACGAGGTATTTAAAGGGGTGATTATTGATGATGAAGAACATCAGGCCGAGCTGAAATTTGATAATTTCATCCCTAAAGGAGTCATAACCTTAGAATGGATGTTTGATTTATATGAAAAATTTAGAAGACCAGCAAATGTGAAGACTCATAGCTCATCTCTACAGTTTGAATTGATCAATTTAGGGACTGAGACAAAGCCTAAATATGTGAATATTGGAAAACGATGTTCACCAGCAAAAAGAAATAAGTTCATCGGTCTTTTTAATCAATATAAAGATGTTTTTGCCTGGACATATGAAGATCTAAAGACATATGACACCAGTATCATCCAGCATGTTATCCCCATCAAATTTGCAGTCAAACCTTACTAGCAGCCTTTAAGGAAAATGCACCCAAAATTGGAACCTCTAATCCAGAGTGAAGTTAAGAAATTATTGGATGCTAGAATCGTTTTTAAGGTTAGACACTCGGAATGGGTCTCAAATCTGGTACCAGTGAGGAAGAAATATGGAGAAATCAGGTTATGTGTGGATTTCAGAAACTTAAATCATGCTTCAGATAAAGACAATTATCCTGTTCCACCCATGGAGCAACTACTACAAATGGTTTCAAGTTCTAAACTATTTTCTTTATTAGACATATTTTTAGGCTACAATCAAGTATTAGTAGCCGAAGAAGACAGATTGAAAACAACATTCAGGACTAGGTGGGGAACTTTCACTTACAGAAGAATGCCCTTTGGGCTTATAAATGCTGGAGCTACGTTCCAGAGGGCTATGGACATAGCTTTCCACGGTTTGATCGGCCGTAGTGCTGTAGTATACCTTGATGACATCACGATATTCTCAAAGAGGAGAGAAGAACACGCGTTTCATCTAAAGCATATTTTTCAACGCTGCTGAAACTATAGTATCTCACTCAACCCCAAGAAGTACGTGTTCACTGTTACGGAGGCTAAGTTGCTGGGTCACATAGTTTCAAAGAAGGGAATCTCCATAGACCCAGAAAGGATCAAAGCCATTGAACAGATTCCCTTACCCCATAATAAAAAGGGCATCCAATCATTTATGGGGACAATAAACTTCGTGCGAAGGTTTGTGCCAAATTTCGCTCAAATTGTTAAACCTTTGCAGCAAAAGGTAAAGCAAAGTGTACAATTCAAGTGGACTGAGGTTAAGAAGAACGCATTCAGCAAGATTAAAACCACTGTTGCGCATGCACCCTCCCTCAAAAGCCCAGATTTCGATCAAGATTTTATTTTGTACACTTTCGCATCTGATGATTCACTAGCAGCTGTGCTTACTCAGAAGGAAGATGGGGGAGATGAATTCCCCAGATATTTTATGAGCGCTGGTCTGCAAGGGGCTGAATTGAATTACCTGGCTATAGATAAACAAGCTTACACAGTGTTAAAAGTAGTGAAACAATTCAGGCCCTACATACTAAAAAACCGAACCAAGGTAATTGTCCCACACCCAGCTGCGAGGTCTCTTTTTGTACAGAAGGAGTTAGGAGAAAGAAGGGGTAATTGGGTAACAACTCTTTAGGAATATGACCTTGAATCCAAGCCAGCTTCTATAGTTAAAGGGAAAGGGTTGTGCAGACTAATGAATGAAAATAGAAACAATGAAGAACATGCCTGGGAAGATGAAGCTGAATTACATTTGATGGATGTATGTCCTCTTTTCACAGCCCCGAAATATTGGTATCAAGACCTTGTGCATTACCTTCAGACAGGATCGTTGCCGGAACATTGGAACTCTAAGCAAAGAAGAGAATTGCGTCTTAAATCAGCCTCATATCAAATTATTGAAGGAATATTATTAAGAAAAAATTACGATGGAGTTCTTCTTAGATGCTTAGAGAAAGAAGATGCGAAGAAGGTAATGACATATTTGCATGATGGGCCTGCTGGGGGGACATTTTTCAGGAGATACTACAGCTCACAAAATTCTCAGAGCCGGATACTATTGGCCCACGCTTTTCAAATATGCACATGCCCATGTCAAGAAGTGCGACATTTGTCAAAGGTGTAGTGGAAGACAAGCTAAAGCAGCAGGGCCATTGAATCCTGTGATAATAACAGAGCCTTTTGAGCAATGGGGGTTAGATATCATTGGGGCAATAAAGCCAAATTATTCCCTGCAACACAAGTATATTCTGACAGCAACCGACTACTTCACTCACTGGGTCGAAGCCATCCCGTTGCGTAAAATAAATGAGAGTGCGGTCATAGACTTCTTGCAAGACCATATTATGACCAGGTTTGGAGTTCCAATTTTTTTAGTTTTTGATAATGCTACTTACTTTTCCTCAATAAGGTTGACTGCTTTTGCTCATGATAAAGGGATTAAGTTTCATTACTCTGCTAATTATTATCCACAGGGAAATGGCTTAGCTGAATCTACAAACTAGAACCTAATTAGGATTTTAAAAAAGACGGTGATAGAAAATCAGAGGAGTTGGCACTCAGCTTTACCAAACGCCCTTTGGGCTGATAGAGTCACCCCCAAGTCTTCAATAGGAATGTCTCCGTATACCCTTGTGTATGGTAAAGAGGCCATTCTACCCCCCAATATCATGCTACCCTCTTCCATAATAGCTCAAGAATCTAGAGGATCGGATAATGAAGTCTTGCAAATGAGGATATATAATCTCCTAAAGGCAGAAGAGTCTCGATCTAAAACCAGAGAGCGCTTTAAACAACAACAAGAGGTAGTAAAGAGATGGTTTGATAAACACAAGGCTGGAACAAAAGATTTTGAGGTGGGAGATTTGGTTCTCAAGTGGGACCACCCCCATGATGAGAAAGGAAAACACACGAAATTCCAGCAGTTGTGGGTAGGTCCTTTCCAGATTGCGGCAAAGCTTGGCCTCTCAACTTATAAGTTGCAAGATTTACAAGGGTGGGAAGAGAACTTACCATTAAATGGTTTAGTTCTCAAACCTTATTTTTCCTGAGTTTTGTTTGTGTTCTTCTATCTTGTATATAAATAATATGGCTTGGTCATTTTCTTTGAGTTATGTAGTTCAGTTTGTTTTAAATTCTACTGATTTCAATAAAGGAGGCAAACCCATGGTTGCATGGAGAACATCAGAATTTTGGAATGATTAAAGTTCTTGGGTATAATACTGTGTATTGTTGTTTATCTAAAATAATTTCTTCTATTTTAGCAGTTTCTCGAGTGGCTATGTACACATTGAAGTCCTACTTAACCCCTGTGAAATAAACCAGAATCAAAGGGTCTGGAATACTATTTTGAGGCTCCATCCGTGTCACATTTAAAATGTCCTAGGGAGTGACAGCAAAGGGCCCATGAAAAAGAAGCAAGGTAAACATTATATTATATATAAATGATCCCATGCCAAGAATTGAATGCCAAAAGGCATATAAGAGTCGAAATCTCCTATGAAAGAATTATATATCAAAACAAATGCTAAACCATATAAGTACTAAATCGTCGAAAGTTCCTCTCTGTCCGTGAGCTAAAATGTGAATACATCTCTCACACAAAAGGAAACTAGGGATAGAGGATCCTGAATCAAAATTTAGAAAGAAAGGCATGCAGGAGGACTCATATGAAAAGGACAAAAGTTCAAAAGCACGAAAAGTGCAAAAATGGCATGGAAATGAGGAACAAATGAATATTTATGTTTACCATATGCTACAATCTTGTGGTGTCCAAGCTGGAAGCTAGCTAAAGACAGAGGTAACAAATGAAATTCATCTTTTGGCCTCAAAAGAGTTATCTTGACTTGAAAATCCTAGTTTCCACTCTCCTAAATTGGACTATCATCAATGATTAAAAGTACATATATTTGCCATTTGAGAAATCCAGATAGCTGGAAGAATTCAACAGGTTCGTTCGTTGTTAAATAGCCTGTTACTCAAGAAATAATCATCCAAAGATCTAGGTTCACTAGGTAGTTTCCAATTGTTGTAGCTGCAACCGTTTTCCCCAAATTTTCAAATTTTGGACCCCCTTGTTAATTTTAGCGTTGCCTTGAATCGTTTGGATCCATGAACTCTTTTGTCGTGCTTTAATTTCGGACTATGTTGAGGTTAACTCTCTTCCTTTTTTCAAAAAAAAAAGATTGCTTATATTTGAAACTGTTGTGGGTCCCGGAGTTTAGAGTTTGTTTTTGTTACCTTTCAAGCTGCGATTTCCTCTTGGGAACTTATTTCGCGTGCTAACCACTATTTCAGAGGTCATTTAAACAACTTATCGGCACCATGTTTCCTTAGGGAGCCTCCGTTGTGGAAATCGAATGATGATTATCCTGCGGGAGGATCTTAGATTCTTTGTTGTTGCGTCATTTTGTTTGACTTGTTCATATTATCGGAGGCTGTAGTCTGTTTATCTTCCGCCCTTGCATCCCCCAAACAAACTAGGTATCTAGCATACAACTGCTCTACCCGCCGATGCTTTGTCAGGTCTTCGTCGCTTTGTGTTGGATCAGAGGCCGCAGTCTTTCCTCCTCCACCCTTGTGGTTGTGTAACACACTAAGTGTCCGATGTTGATGTCCTTCAGCTCACTGACTAGGACTTTTTCACCTAGAATTTGAGTCTAGCTTTTCTGACTCCGATAAACTTAACGGTCACGGATCCCATTTCCTGTTGGAGATCCGCTAATACAGCTGTGGGTGAGACTACCCATCCGATGTTTTAGTGTTTTAAGCCGCCGATAAGTTTTGCTCTTCCGATCGTTTTTGTGAATTTTAAACCCCTGTATGGGCAACAGTGATGTCATTGCTTATTAAGATTTTCATGACAAGAATACATTGCAGGGCCTCTTTTGATGACTAGTCGTTTTGTTGATGCAGTTTGGTTTTATTGAGAAATGCGATCCTAACTAATAATAAATGTCATTTAATTGCAGACGGACTCAAGAGACTGTTTCAGAGTACCACTGCGCGAAGGTGTAGTTGGGAGATAAGTGGCAGAAGGGAGCTGGGTAGTGTTAGGCAGAGTTTGTACCGAAACCGACGGGATCTCAAGGAGAACAAACAAAAGACAAGGCAGAATCAATGGCATCAAAAGGCCAGGCCTGGAAAGATCTGTCAGTTACCAAGCGAATCCTGCTTTGTTGAGTACTCTAAAAATGTAACGCATGAAGTAAATCATGAGTGCTCACATAAAAGACAAAAATGGGGATATTAAACGATTTGGAGGAACCCAAAGGTTACACAGTTGGGGCAGCCCAGGAGGTTAGCTGATTTGGTTTCAATATAGGAAAGTTATAACTTACAGAGGCTTTTTCCCTGGGAAAAAACTTGTGAACTATTGTTTGTAAGAGGAAATACTTCGTTTTACAATAATAAATTACAATTTTTGCCTGTTGGAGAAGGTGCTATGTGGAATGTTTCAATGCGATAAATGAACAATGTTGAAGGGGAACTATTTCATTTTTCGACTGTGTTTCATTAACTATGAGAGCATTCTAACTTTCTGAACCTATGTTCTTACTTGAATGTTCTCTAGTATATTCTATAATTTTTTCCACTATGAGTAATGGAAGTTTTAACTGTTGATGAGCCGTCTTGTCATGTATACTTTATTCACGTTTGTATGTTTGGTTTAAAGAACAGCTACCTGTGATTTGCCGTAACATATGAATAGTATTGCATTAGTCATGAATCAATATCTAACTCTCTAGAGATAGCCTAGTTAGTATTTATTTTCTAATGGTGTGTGATTTAGATGTGGGGAAGTTAAGATGAGAGGTAAGAACCTGTGCATCACATTGTGAACATTCCTTGCATTCTTAATCAATTTGCATGTTAGGTAGGCACGTGCATATCATAATTTAAGTCAAAAATACAAAAATATATACGGTGGATCGGGCCGCAACCGGTAAACCCTTTTATTTTGTTACTTGACCTACAGTAGCCGGAATGAAAACCGGACGGATTCCCTACACCAAACAGTCATGGGCTAATTGGGAACGTTGACTGGGGAGAATCCCTTGCTGTTGTCTCCTGTGAATTTCCAGTCCTCAACACACACACAATCACTCATTGGGGCGCATGAGTGAGAGAGGAGAAGCTCTCTCAAGTGTGAGAGAGAGAACAAGCTTTGGAGATCATCTTTTCTGTTTTCAGGTTTTACTGCTGCTATTGGTGCTCATTCTATCTCTGAGGAAGTTGTGGGGTTTTCTCCTTTATGGTTTCCCCGAGGAAAATTATTTGTGTCTCTTGTCTCTTGTGTTCTATTGCTGTGCATGTTATTCTCCCAAATAATATCCTAAGATCATAATGCTAGCTTGAATGATAAAAATCTAACAAATCTACTAGTAAGTTTGGTATCTGCGTGCTCCCAACCTGCGTAGTGACAGCAGGATTCCCAGGATCGTCGTATTTGGCCAAGAAGGGTTTTCCCATTATTAATTCAGATAATTTCTCTATAACATGGACAGTGGGAGTATCCCTGGTTTTTCTTCCTGGTTTTCTTGTACACATATCTTGAACAGTTGTGGCATAGATAGGCACATCATGAAGGCCTGCAGTAGTGTAATTTTTACATAGAGGTTTTTCAACTCTCCTAAGAGGTTAAATTGAGGTTGTTCCACTGCCTTTTGTAGTGTTAGTATTTCAGGATATGGGGGTTCCATAATCAGTCATGTACACTGTGTGTCAATAGATGTTTCTTCTTGTGTTTCAGCCAGTGTCTTGGTAGGATTTTTAGCATCCTCAATAATGGGGATCGCTGCATTAGATAAGTACTGTTGGTTCATCCTTTCTTCAGACGCAGAGGATGGAACATCCTCAATGACCAAAAGATCCACTACCCTTCCCGATCGTAACTGGATGTCGTTACAGGGAACTAGAGTAATGGAGTAAGTGGGCATGTTGGCAGTCTCAAATTGATGGACTGCTTTATTGTTTGGGTTGGGGTTAGGTTGAGCAGGAAGCTGCGCTTGTATAGGAATATTGGGTGCAACATTGTTCTGAAGTTGCAACTGTGACTGCTGATACTGCTGATAAGGCTAAGGTATTGCTGAGGAAACTGTTGATGTGGAAACTATTGAGTAGGTTGATTATGGGGAAACTGGTTTCCTGGATGGAAGTTCCTCCACCCAGAAGACCAAGAATTTTATTGGTTTGGTGACTATGTCCAAGATTTCCAAGAGTTACAATTTTGCATCGGAGGTTGAGAAGGATACCATTGATGGTTGGAATAAGATGAAGGGAATTGTGTATTCATGTGATTCATATTATTCCAATTATTCATGTTATTTGAAAATGGAAACGAATCCAGAGTGATACCATGATTTCGAGGCTGCCAAGGATTTTTCTAGGCAATGAAGTAGGTTGGTTCCACATCTGGAGTTGATTCCTGCAGAACTGCCTTCACTAGAGGTAGTGAAGGGCATTCCTTTATATCATGGTTCAGCTCACAAAGCTGACACACTTCTAATTTGTCAATTGTACACTCTTTCAGGGGATGTTTCTTCCTACATTTAGGGTAGAATACACTGAGTGTTAGATCTTCTACTACTTGTTTTTGCTTTTCCCTCAAGACATCTATTTTTGAGGAGATGGAGCTCATCATTTCTGTCTTGAAATTATCGAGGAGGTTGCCTATTTCTTCCCGGGTGGCTCCTCCATTAGATGACTTCTATGTTCTGTCAAAGACATCTCGTTCTAGTTTATCTTGTTTGTCCCATTTTTTGTTCCTAGAAGATCCTCTGGAATACCTCTTTCATAATTCAACAATCTTTTCAAAGTATTCCTTTGAGATGTCCCCCTTTCTTAATAGGTTCAACATGTAGTCTTCCCTAATCCCACGAAGTAGGATTATCTTGAGAACATCTAACCCCATATTATTATGTCTAGCTCTTTGCACATTGTACAACATCCTCTCAACAAAATATTCCAAGCTTTCTTCATCCCTTTGTACCATCTTGAATAGTTCTTATCTTTTATCCTTGGTATTGGACTACTCCTGATATTTTTCCAGGAACACATGTTTCATTCAGTCCCAGGTGGTACAGTTCCACCAGCCATGCTCATGAACCAATGTAATGCATTATCCTTCAAATTAGCAGGGAAAAGTTTCAACTTCTACTCACTGGAAGTGTAATCATAGCTGCGACAAATGATTTCAAATTCAAAAATAAATTCATCTCAATCCTCTATGGCTTTTCCATGAAAACAAGGTAAAACTAATGGTGATATATTTTTCATGGGGGCTATTCCCTCTGGTTGTTGAATGGGTAACTATAGTTTGGAAACAGTCCCCTCAGGCAGGGGATCACCCTCATTATGATGATTTTCTCCTATCCCCTCTTCATGATCTTTTGGATCACATCTGTTATTCATGTCTTCTTCTACTCTCTCCTCTCTTTGCTTCCACGGATCATTTAATTCTTGATGGAACTGTGTCCACTCTTCTTTTGTCACCACCTTCCCATTAATGTGATATACCAAGTCTTGGTCAGTTTATCCCGCAGTACTAACTCTATCTTCCTCTGTAGGGACACCTGAGGGTGTCGCAACTTCTCCTGTGTTCTCCACTGTGGAAACTGATGCTTCCACCCTAGGAATAATTGGGCTTCTTCTGATGAAGGGCCCCTGATGGAAAGATCTAGTAGAGGAATTGGTTATAGCAACCAAATCATCAATGAATGTTTTTCTTCCCAAGGCCGGATTTCACCCACAACCTCGATCACCTGCACTGTTAGTATTTTGTGGGGTTCTGGGGGTTGTAGGAATGTCACAATGTACCCTTCTCATATTCATCCAACCCGAAACATGCAAACTTAAAAAAACTGAAGAAAAATGAATGGATGTAACTACTATGGTGTCTAATAATTATCTTCCCCGGCAATGGCGCCAAAATGTTGGGCACTCCATAAGCAAGTTAATTAAATCCAACATACAGAATGTTCAATATAAATTATCAACCCAGGAAAGTATTTTTGTTGCAAAGATAATTTTACATTGTCTGTGCTTAAACACTAAGTAGTTGGTACTGTTAAATAAACTATCCTACCTTCCTATTCAACCCAACTCTTCCCATGATTAACCTAGTCTAATTTACCTTCTTAAGAATGCAGAATCACAAATACCTTCTTACAAACTTGATCTATAAATAAGAGATTCAGAGGATAAACATATAGATTTACTTTTGCAAAAAGTTAAATCCTAAATTACTAGGCCATCTAAAGATGCACTATAACTATCTCAATCTGACTTGAATTAAAAATTAGAAATGCAGAAATTGAACTCAACAATTATAACTGTGAATGGACTGAATTAACAAAACTCAAGAAAGAAAGAAATTGAAAGAAACTAGGGATGAGCTCGCCTGTTACAGCTATCACACAAGTGCATAAAGAAAATTAGTCTACACGGTCGGCTGTCACACTACTCTGCTGCAGCTCACAAGAAATGTAATTACTGATCGATCGAGGAAACACGTAATAAATCATTACTATTGCAACTATTATAAAAGAATATGTCTACTATAACATCCACACCACACAACAGAGAAGACAAATACCTAATTAACTCGGCAATCTCTGTAGGAAGGCAGGCCCATCCTTCAAACAGAGATGCTGGAAACTACCACAAGTTAAAACATAGAAATCAGAAGAATCCTACTCCTTGTATTAGATGCTAGAATGAAAGTACAGTCTCTGTCACAACTTATACAATATGATCCATTATTTTCCAACCCTTGGCTCTGCATACTCCCTCATATTTATACATTAATATTCATAACATCTATCCACTAATATCGGCAACCATGAAGATCTACAATCTTCAGGCTACCTATTACAATGCATTGTTACAGCTGTGATGAAACAAAAGCAAAGAATATAGGAAGTTTGTTGCATGAGCCGATAATGAAATAACATAACTAAATCAAGAATTACTCCGTCCGTTGCAGTTACCCTTGAATAATGGCACGCTGCTAAACTGAATTTGTTGCAGCCTTGGCTATTGCATCTTGCGTAGGATGAGAATCTTTGACTACTTTTCACCTACAAAGATAGATTCCATGGGCACAGCTGGCAATAGATATTCATTTCTTCTAGAATCTGCTTGACCTGATGCACCTATATCCTTCATGCTTTGAACAATATTCATAAAACCAACTTGTTAGCATAATTTGAGAGGTAAATCCCTATTTATTACAATCATAAGTATTAATAAGATAAAACAATAAGTAATCATACCTATGAGGAATCAGGGCTTTGCTGAAGGAAAAACATATGTTAGGTGCATGAAAATAGGGTAAGATAAGGCAAAAATAGTATATCAAGTGTGGTAAAAAAGGGTTCATTTCTTGGCCCAACAGGGAGCGCTCCTGTCATTAATGAGGGTGCACGTGTGCTGGTTGAATGAGTTGGAGTGTTGTTTTAGGTGTGAATAGGCCAAAATGACTAGATATCTTTTTGAATCAACTTCCTTAGTCTAAACCATAGGATATCATTGCCTGAAATAAAATGAAATTATCCTAAGGTAAAAACTATGTACTAAGGATGTATTACTGCTGCAACACCCCCCCTTAATCTATACTTAGTACAATTTATTCAAAAATATTTATTAAGGCCTTGGCAACTAAGGCACAAGTCACCTTTTACAATAATGTTTATTAATCCATGTAACTGAGGTAAGAAGGAAAACCTCATGGGACAAAACCTCCGCTAAAAAATGAATATGAAAAATATCAAAAGGTCTTCAGCAGGTCCTCTTCTTTACTTGAATGAGCTTAAAGAACAACTTCTTGGTGATGGACTTGGTGAAGATGTTGTGGATGCCAATATCATGCATCAATGCATCAAAGTGTTGTAAACAAAGATCATGTGGAGAGGCCCTTTGATGGTAATCATTTGATGATGGAGGGGAATCATAAGAATGTATTTTTCTGCAAGAATACTCTGACATAATAGCATAATCAACCATGGAAAATATATCTCTGCAAACTCTTTCCAAAATAACATCAAAAGATTCAACAAAATCTGCATTATGTGAAGCTACCGTATCATGAATAAAACCATGAATCTTTCTACCAATTTGATGAAGCACCTTCATAAATCTATAACAAATCTTATGAGAAGCTGAAATATCAGAATATATGTCATACAAAGAAGAAAATATCAGAGGTATGGTGTCTCCATGAGCGAATGGATCGATAGGAAGAGAAGAGTGAGAAATTGGATCACAATTGCAATTGAGCGAACCTAGAAGGTATGAAGACTTGAGATTTGAAACATGGGTGGTAAAAGAAAGTCCAGAAATATGAAATAGTAGTCCCATGAATTCCAATGATATGGCTTTCCAACCAATGAAATATGTACAAGACATAATAATAACATACACAAGAGACATATCATTGAAAACTAGGCAATTTTCTGAATCTTCAACTAGTGAGCTTGAGGGCTATTGAGTCTTTTGGTCATAAAATGGTTGGGGAAATGATTCAATGAATATTATAGGCTATATATAATCCTGTACATCATCTTCAAAATCAGAATTGGAAATATCTGATTGGATTGGGAAAGGGATTTCAGAAGGCACATCAAAAGCTAGTGAAAAATGACTAGTTTTGGGAGGAAGCTTTCATGAACCGAATGGTAATTTTTTCAAGGAAGGGATGGAGGCTTGAGTTTCTGATATATAAGAAGGTGAATCAGAAACAAATATATCATAAATATAGAAAACATAAAAGGATTTTACCCATGCACCCAATGCATGCTCATCCTTACCATTTTATTGCTTGCGCTCCCATCTTTTTGCAAATTCTGGAAGAGCAATATGGTTCTCTTCAAGGAGCTTGGTCATGATGTCCATATTATTTATGAAGAAATATTTCTAAATATGTGAACCTCTACAATAATCACATTTGGTTCTTTCTCTCATGTTTCTCCTCCTCTTGGATCTCAAGCTCCCATCAGTAGAATTGGAGCTTTCTGAACTTGATTCCTTATTCTCTTTCTCCTTTTGCTTCAAATATTTCTTCTTTCTCTGGGATTGATTTGATACACCAGAAGAAAGGGATTGATATTTGGATTGTATTGTGGTAACCATTTTTATAATATTGTCCTGCTCCTTATTCAAAGACTCCATGAAATATGCTAGCGCAGACATCTTCCAATTTCTAGTTGTAAGCCTACCTGAGTGGAATGTTGAAACATAAACCGAATACTCAGGCCCTAACTTAGAAAGGATGGACAAGATAATATGATCCTATTTCTTCTCTATGCCACATTGTTTTAGCTGAAATACTAGAGCTTTAAACTTGGTAAAGAATTCTTTAATGGTCTCGTAGTGAGCTAGGCTTAGGGATATTAGCTCGTTCTCAAGCCAATGCCCTCTCATTTCATCTGTCTTACCGAATAGTGACTCAAACTTGAGCCAAAATTCATTTGGTGTGCCAATAATTTCTATATGAAAGATAATTTCCCTTTAAGTGTTGAGGCAGAGCATACCAAAGGCCTTATCAAGTCTATTAAAATACTTAGCTTTCTCCACAACATAATTTGGCTCGTGTTCAGTTCCCATGGTGACCCGGTAGAAGCCCTTGGACCTCAACTGGATGAAAATCTTGAACTTCCATTCAAAATAATTGAATAGAGTAAGCAATACTCGTGTTGGCTCCATACTGATTGTGTAACCTATGACAAAAAATGTTGTTAAACCTGCAAGGAAAACACTCATGTTTTCTGGAAATATGCCCTAAACAACAACTCAAACTTCACAAGATTTATTTGCAGCTCCAACTAAATCTGATACCATGTGATAATTTGCTTCAAAGTGAGATATAGGAGCTAGATAAATATTCACACTCAATATATTTAACAAAATGTGCAAGAGAACAATAAAAGAGACATAAAATAGCTGGAATAGCACATGTGAAAGGTGCTAGTAACTTATCATATTATTATAGTAAATCATGTAGATGTTATAGTACACATTTATAATATGTTGGAAAAAATTCATGAGGCTCAGGAATCCAAATGGACTTGTACATGTGTCATGGTGATATTTGACCTCAATCCCCCCTAGGTGGACCAATGGAGCTCCAACTCAGTATAAACTGTCACGAACCAAGGTGTGAATGTTGGTGAAGTGTGCTGAGGAATTAAAGAGTCCAATGCATGTGTGGGTGAGAAAATAGAGGTGAGTGGGAGGTTCAAGGTGGCAATAAATGCTCCTAGGAGAGCCAAAATGGACCAAACACACTACTAGCTCCCCTAGTCAACCCAAACTCCACAAAAATAGGAATGTTAGCACTCTTGTCATTAATGAGGGTGCACATGTGCTGGTTGACTAAGATGGAGTGCTTTGTAGGTGTGAACATGCAAAAATAACGGGATATCTTGTTGAATCAAATTTCTTAGTCTAAACCATAGGATATCATTGCATGAAACAAAATGAAATTATCCTAAATTCAATACTATGCGCTAAGGATGTATTACTACTCCAACAGTGTCTCCCTAAATACATAAGTTATGTGGCAACTCCACTCCATAGTAGTGTTGACTAATGCACGACCATTCAAAAGGGTCCTTCCGATATACAACTGAGTGCATGAAGTAACTTTCTATATACCTCAAGGGTACATGAAAGGTCATTCTATATACCAATGGTACATGGAAGAACCACATGATTCTTGGGATGCAGTGTAGGAAAATAATGACAACTCCTACGCTTAAAGATGTCGAAACACATCTCTAACCTATCACACCTTTATAAAAATTTTAACCTAAGTCTAGTGCTTGATTTTATATTTTGTGGTTAGGTGAATGCATGAGGTGAGTACATAAAAATAAAACCATGCAAAATGCTTATACAAAGATTTTCTTTCACTTTTTGCAAAATGCCATACTTAAGGAAGAGATAGAGGTTCGGTTCCTACTTATCCAAAATGACTAAATCCCAAGAAAACAAATATAGAACTATATATTCAAACCTATTGCAATCACATCATGCATTCAAAAACGAGAAATTTAAAAAGAAAACAATAAGATCTATTTTCAAAAGAAAGACTATGATGACTACTTAACACACCATATTTTTCAAACATCTTCAAAAATGAAACTAAGATGCACACAACACACTCTTATTTTTGTTTGAGAGCCAGAATACCTAAGAAGAAATCAGAAAGTAAACACTTGAGAGTATGCAATACCAATCAAGTCTCTACCAACTCATACATAAGCTTGACCTAGAACTTTCTCTCAATTTTTCAAAATCATTGAATGAAAAAAACCTTAAAATAACTAACGAAGACTAAAAGAAAATATAATTTCTTTCAAATTGATTAAACAAAATTCAGAGATTTAGATCTACACTTCCTTTTCAGAACTCTTCTTCAACCAAAATCAAAACTACAAGAAGATCATGAGCCAACTCAACTAGTTCTTGGAAGTTTAAACTAGCCATACCTAAATCAAATTTCATATTTCAATTCACAGATGAAATTGGCAGAAACAAGCCAAAATAATCTCAGGAAAAAAAATATAAATGCCAAGATGGAAAACTACATTGGGATTAAAAACACTACCTGGAACTACTTCTTGAAGGTTTAGTACAGAGCGTTACTTCTCCAACAATGCCTATTTCCAATAGGAACATAGTGGTGGAACTGTTATTTGTCAAATAGAATTGCGCAGTGGCATCGCTTGTTTCCTCTACAGAAAGAGCGGTGGATGTTCTTAGTACACTACCCAGTGTTAAGATTATTAATCCTCCCTTTCCCAATTTGGTCATATTTCTAAATCAGGAGTCATGTCTAAATCGGGAGTCCATACATACTATTTTTAGTCACTAGCACCATTGGGTCCACTTGGCCTAATTGGGGCACATGTTCCAGTTACTAAAGTGTGGGAAACACTAATTGAGGCCTACTGCCACTAATTTCACTTGCATGCATTAGTTTAGGATCCTCCTATATCAATCCCTACAAATTAGGAGCCACTGGGAGTGCTGATACCAACCTCCATTAACTAAGTTGAGCTGGTGACTAGTCAAGCTCAATTAGGAGTCAGTTACATTCAGTTATAATCCCTTACATTCAGTTCTACTCAGTTAGTGCTAGGATTGGATGGTTGCATGCAAGTGAGGCACATTTACTCACCTACCTTAGTAAGTTAGACTAGTTAACATTGAATTAGACACTTGAGTTGTGATTTAGAACTCCAACGAACTCTGATAATGATTTAGACAATGTCAGTTAACCATTCAGTCCTCGGATAATGATTTAGACAAGGTCAGTTAACCATTCAATCAAGTAGATTCTAATCAATTTGAATTTCCTCACATTGATTCGAATTGCATGTGTTTATTTATCTATTGTACTTCATTGTAATTATTATCTAATTACTTTTGATTAATGAAAGCATTCACAGTTGCAAGCCATTTTTGCATTGTTTCATTCTTCAATTACTAAGTAAATTGTGTGATCTATTTTATGAGTTGTGTGTTGATCCATAGATCTATGTGCTCAATTTAATATGTTATTAGAGCCTCAATCGGAAAAGGCACTTCTCCTACTATAGATCCATACTTGGATCTTTTTTTTGAGAAAAATTGCTCCTTCCAGTACTGCACCAAAAACGAAGAATTTACCACTTAATATCCCAAGTTAAGGAATTGTTGATCAAGCTTTCTTGATAAACTATGCTGGGTGTGAAGGAAATTCCAAAAGTGCAAACTGTTGACCTTATTTTGTCTTTTTTATTATGTGATTTACAAGTTTATCGGTCCTCTTCACGGCATTCGCTACAAGCATCTCATTCTCCTTCATAGAATTCGCTACAACAGCTCAGTCTTCTCCACTGCATTCTAGATGGCTCCTCCAATGGAGCTCCTAAATCCTTTCAACTATCACCAGTGGAAGGGGGACATGGAGATGCAGCTACATTCCAAAAGACTCTTCAAACTCACAATGGAGACAGAGAAAGATCCAATCCATTATGTTGACAAAGAAAAGTACTAGAATAGGATTGATGAAGCCTACAGATGCTTGTGCCTCTCAATATCTCGAGATCTTCTCTTCCACATTAATGGATTGAAGAATCCCAAGGAGTTTTGGGATAATATTGCCTCCTTATTTGACAAGCACAATGATCTAAGGATATATCAGCGAGAGAGTGAGTTGATCTCTCTCCATCCAGCCAATTTTGAAACATTAAATGACTTCTTCACAAAATTCAAGCATCTAGTGTTCCAATTGAAGCTGTGCAAGGTTGAGAAGGAGGATGATCAACTCATCCTTGCCATTCTATCCAAACTTGGTGTGGAATATTCAGTATTTGTATCAACATTTCATTCTATGAATATTTCTACTCCAAACTGGAATATGCCTACTCTTAACTCCTTCATTGAATCTCTCACTAAGGAGCATGACAAGTTGATCCAAATGGGGATCATTCGATCTTCGAGAGATCAAGAACTTGTTGTAGGAGGACCTAAGGTAGCGAATGATAAAGGGAAGAAAAAGGATGAGTCTCTTGTAGAGAAAGAGCAGTCAAATGAGCCTTTAGGTTTGAACATAAGCAAGAATAATTGCAAAGGAAAGACACTCTGTTCTTACTGTGGAAGGGGATTTCATCCAAAAAGCACCTGTATGAGAAGAAAAATTGATGAGATGTCTCTTCTTATGAAGAAACATAACATTATTGTACCTTATAGCACAAGGAAGGCTGACCATAGAGAAGAAACTGAATAAACATGAAGAGAGATGCCATGCATTGAAGGCTAGCTGCTCAACAGCACATGCCTTCCTCATTGATTCTGGAGCTTCCAATCATATGGTTGCATCCATAGAATCATTCTCTTCCTTGCAGTATTTTGATGGTCCTAGTATTCACATGGGGAATAGTAGTAAGGTTCAAGCCAAAGGGAACGAGTCTATCAATATTGAACATGGAAAGTTCAAAGATGTGCTTTATGTTCCCTCCCTATATGCAAACCTATTATCTCTATACCTGATGACTCATACTATCTCTCCAAAGTGAGTCATATTTGGTTTTGACTCAGTGTAGAATACTGATATCTCTACTGGAAACATCATAGGGAAGGGTGCTGCAAATCATGCCTCTAAGGCATATGAGTTCTCACACTTCATGCCATTTTCAGAACTCAATGCACTCTCATAAGCCACTTGGAAGGGAAAGTAAAAACATTTCATCTAATTCTTTTGTAGTTTCCACTAGTATTGCAGATCCAATTGTATCAGTTTATGAGATTGAGATTCAGGGTGATTCAGATCTGGATCCAGTCCCTCCTTCCAAACTGGAAGTTAGGAAGATGATTGAAAATCCATCTGACACTCATAAGGGAAAGAACCTTACGCTATGTCATGCAATCTTACCTCCTTCAAATAGATGCAATAGACTCCCTGTAAGATGCTACATGGAAAGGGCTCAATCTCACTACATTCAGAAGAATAGAGTTGATCATACACCTCTTCATCAAGCAAGAGACAAAAGTTACATTCCTCCTTCCTTCCATTATCATTTTTGGAGAATATGGAGAAGTCTACATGCCAGGCCCCAGGATACCTGTGCACTAAACATCATGCATGCTACTTCGCTACATCACAGAGATTGCAGAAACACATTTTCAAGTTTTTCAAACTTGAATCCTGATTTTACCTTCTTAGTTAGAGGGGGGGTTTTCCCATGTGGTTTTTTCCTGGGATCCTTGTATTGAGAAGTTACTTTACTTTACTTAATGTCATGGGTGACCTATGGTATTAGTTACCAAGGCCCACAAATTGACCAAGTTAGCATTCATGGGGGGTGTTAGGATTATTAATCCTGCCTTGTCCAATTTGGTCATATGTCTAAATCAGGAGTCCTTCCAATATATTTTTAGTCACTAGCAGCATTGGGTCCACTTGGCCTACTTGGGGAACATGTCCAAGTTACTAAATTGTAGGGAACACTAATTGAGGCCTAATACCATTGATTTCAATTGCATGCATCAGTTTAGGAGCCTCCTAGATCAATCCCTACAAATTAGGAACCACTAGGAGTGTCAATACCAACCTCCATCAGTTGAGTTGAGTTGAGTTGGTGACTAATCAAGCTCAGTTAGGAGTCAGTTACATTCAGTTCTAATCCCTTACATTCAGTTCTACTCAGTTAGTGCTAGGATTGCATGGCTGCATGTAGGTGAGGCGGATTTACTCACCTACCTCAGTCAGTTAGACTAGTTAACACTGAATTAGACACTTGAGTTGTGATTTAGAAATCCGATGAACTCCGATAATTATTTAGAAAAGGTCAGTTAACCATTCAGTCCTTCGATAATGATTTAGACAAGGTCAGTTAACCATTCAGTCAAGTAGAGTCTAATCAAGTCGAATTTCCTCACATGGATTCGAATTGCATGAGGCTATTTAGCCATTATACTACATTCTAATTAATTATCTAATTACTTTTTATTAATGAAAGCATTCACAATTGCAAGCCATTTTTGCACTGTTTCATTCTTCAATTTCTAAGTAAAATTGTATGATCTATCTTGTGAGTTGTGTGTTGGTCCACATATCTATGTGCTCAATTTAATAATATGTACTTACAAAAGTAGAAATTTCCATCGGTTTCAGGCCGAGTTTAACTTACCTAAAATAATTAGGTTAATACATGTAAATAAATCCATTTTTTAATGTAAGTGTTATAATATTTAACTAAGAAAGAATTTCTTGACCATATTAAATTATGGCTTATAAAGTAATATTTCCAAACTTTTATGTATAAGTATTTATTCCTGGGAACTCTAACACATTATCATGAGCTGCCACGAAGAGTGAGCTACAACGGAGTGAGAGATGATAGGGAGTGATATACCACTGGGTGAACTAAGATAGAGTTAAGTGTTAATTAATCATATAAAATTAATGCCAAACTACTCTTTAATACAAGGAAATTTAATAAGAGAACTTTGACAAGTGAACTTCGACACAACCATATAAAAAATTCCTTAAAACAAGGAAATTCAATAAATGAAGTGGGACTCCAACAAATGGACTGTGACACAAGGACATAAAAAAATATGCTAAACATTTCTCAAAAATAAACATTATTCCTTTTATTAATTCAAATATTCATTAAGACAAGGAACTCACCCTTAAACCTTAGTGCTTAGTAACTACACACGTGGGGTTTCCAAAATATAAAAAGGAAAAATATTTATTGATTTATTTATACTTTTCCAAATTCATGTAAAGGAAAGAACTAAGAACTAAGGAAGTACAGAATTTCTAAATACTCGCCCCAGTATGGTCTCTAGATTTGTTATTGGAAATACTCACCTTCAACGAACAGAAGTTGTTTCCCTAGCCCGAAATACTCTAAGCTAGAAAAAATGAGTAACAACAATGAGAAGCACTTTCCTTAAGATTCATATATGCTTAGAATGGATTCTTTTACCTGTCATACAATGTGATGTGCCAATCCTTTGGAAAGCTAGATCTCCAATGGTTCACCTACACTAAACACAACCAAAGCACATACAAGTTCAAAGTACCAAGTACGATCTATAATCATGTGTTGATGACTAATAAATTCAAGAATGAAACAAGCGATCATTGTTGGAAAGAGGGACCAAGCTAAACTAGCTTTCCTATCTATGCAAAACAATAATATATCAACAATAAGTACAAAGAGAACAAGAGAAAAGAGAACACCAGATATACGTGGTTCACCCAATTGGGCTACGTCCACGAGAAGGTAGTCTTCTATTATATACAGAATATCTCCTCAAGCTTACAAGAGAGAAGTTCCAAAAACCCCAATATAATATAGAAAGATCAAGTCTGTTGTTGTTATGTGACACCCTTGACCCTATTATATACTGTTGTAATCAATCATATTGCAAGGTTACCAATGATACACATAAAGAATCATATAACAATAATAGAACAAGATACAAGAATGGTAGCCAGAATAACAGATTATATTACTCAATTACACATATGGGTTCATACAACAAACTGAACCAAGTATCTATATATCTAAAAAACCTATATATACATTTAAAAAACAATTACAGTAACTACATGTCAGTTCAACCAACCAACATGACCTATGTGGTCGAGCTAATCTATAATTAGTCGACTAATGAGTCTAGTTGGCTTAGCCGACTATCTCCTCCAACCTATCCCCCAGCACAAAATCTTTCTTCGTCCCGAAGAAACATGGAGGCGACAAAATTTCTATCTTTATTAGTTTCTATAATGCTTTTTCATGGGTTGTGTTGTGTAATAGATGGACTCTTCTGTATGCAGAATTCCACAAGATATTCTGCAGTAATTTCCAACTGATGCTGGAACTTCTCCCAAGTGTGAAGCACCTTTTGGATGTCTATAGTTAGGGTTGTGAGGCTCGACAAATTCTCCACTTTTTGGTGTATGTCTATATTAAAAATATTGCTCATATCGAGTCCCAGAAGTTATTCTTTTTCTTCGATGGTCTCAAGTAATATTTTCATATGAGGACAAATCTTGTCAAGACTGACTAGGCTTTGTCTAGCTTGGCTAATCCATTAATGTTCTTGTTTCTCTATTTTTTCTAACTTTTCCATTTCTAGCACCAATGGGTCCTAAATTGTTTTCTCCATTTCTTCCATGCTCACTTGTCAGTCATGTAGTGAACTAATGAGCTCATGAGTATCTGGTACCTGCTGAAACACTTGGCCATAGTAGGTGAACCAATTTATCAATACTTCTTTTGTTATATTAGACTCTATAATATGCTCTCTCGGCACGGTGTAGGATACTGAAAATGTTGTATGATGATTTCTTAGTAGTATAGTAGTTTCTTTTTCCTGCTAGATTCTTTCCTTTCTTGCATCTATGCTTGAAACTTTGACACGACACTTTCAAACAATTGGTATACTTTTTCCGACAATTTGTCTATGTCGACCCCATCTGGGATTGAAATGAATTTCTTCGCCATATTTCACATTTTTTTAGGAATTCAGTCTAGTCTATCTTTAGTTTTTCTATTTGTTCTTTTATTTTCTATCTTCTTATTCTTGACTACTTATTAATGGCATCCACCAATCGCTCTAGCTCTTCCTCTCTTATCTTCTGTGTGTCGACTGCTATTGTCAACCCTAACTGAGCCAGGTCAATAACTGATGGTATCTGCTACTGACCCAACTGTAATTGTTTTTGGTGTTCCTTTTATTTTTACTTTCTTTCTTTTCTACCTTTTCTTCTTTGTTGCTCTTATTCTCTATTTTTTACTTCAGCTTCTTATGTCGGCAGAGGTATGGTCTACATTTTCTCTGTGGTGTTGCTTGGTAAAGTAGCATTTATAAAATGGGTTTCTGGTGGGGGAATGGTATATGGTGGAGTAGGTGAAGGTGGTGTGGGTGAAGGAAAAGGTGGTGGTTGCTTGGAGGTTGATGGTGGAAGAGTCGGTATGGGATTTTTCAGCAGAGGATTTTCAACCATTTCTGGGAGTTTGGAAGTTTTGGGGGATTTGATAGATTCTATATTCTCGACCATTTCTTGGTTTGGTTCTAATGATTCAACTTGGTTGAAGTCAACAAGATCTTCGAAATTAGCTTGTTCGTCTTATTCATCAATTAGGTTAGGGAGTGGGGGATTTTTAATGGACTATTGAGTAAATGAGGATATTTGTTGTGCTGCAATCTCGACGGTTTTATCTGGGTTTCTTTGGAAAGTGGATTTGATATGTCCCACGATCTATGGATTTGTTCCAGAGCTTTGTGGTTAGTCAGGGTTTTGGGGAAGGGCTATAATTTTTTATGGAGCGTCCGAAACAATAACTGGTTTTGTTACCATACATTGCTGAATAGTGGGAAAATGGATGGGTTTTGGTTAAAGAAATCTTGAAGATCAATATCTTTATCAACTCTAGTATGGAGGTTTTCGGGTAGTGCTTGTAAATACGGGTTTACAGAAGTTGTCAGTAATGGAGGTGGAAGTCAGTAAACCTTATATGACTATTTGAACTAGGGATGAAAGTGGTGGGGTGGAAGTGAGGTCGACTGCCTCAACCTCATGTGGAGTAACATTTTTTTCTTTCTTTGCTTGAGGTTTCCTTTCTTCTTCTACGATGAACGTTTTGAATTGTTCCTCAACTGATACTTTGTTTTTAGTAGCTTCCTCTAGAATTTTCATAGCTCTAGCATGTTCTAGAATATTCTAGAAGTAAAATCCTTTGCTTCCCCTTTCCTTTTACCCTATTATTCCTCTTCTGTTGATCTTTAGAGAACTCAACAGCTAGCTGATGTATGCTTTCTTTTTTCATTGTGTATTTTTCCAGAAGAAGGATGTCAGATTGGGTTTCGTCATATGTCTGTATTGTTTCTTCCTCTTTTTGTTCTGTTGGTGGTATTATAGCAACTTGTAGGCTATTAACTTCTTATGTAGGAGTATCTTCTAGAGTAAAATTATTGATATGAAGTCGTATTTCATAGTCATTTTCTTTTTCCTGGTCAGTCAAAGGTTTGACGATAGGCTGATTGAACTTCTTTGCAATTGATGGTATGTCTAACTTGGTGTCAGACTATTGAGTTATATTTGCAAATATGTCTTCAACTGATGGGTAAAATTCGAGGGGTTCATCCTTTCCTCCAACCCCTTCCAGGTACCATACTGAAGTGTGGTATAATTCTAATTAAATGTGTGCAGTCGGCAACAGACATCGTCGAATATTCTGCGGTACCCTCCATCTGCTCATTTTTATTTTTAAATTTTGAAACCAAGTATCCAACCAGATCTTGGCTTGCTCTAATTCCTGTTGATTCCTAGCCATTGAAAATGCTTTGAAATTCCACATACCAATTTTGTTCGGTTCATTGAAGTCTGGATCTCCAACTGGTTGAATATGGTATATTGCAATCCATATGATTAAGGAAGGAAATTTAATTGGTGTGCCCTCCTATTGAAATTTTTCGCAAGTGGTTTTGATCATTTCTACTAGGTTCTATTCCCAGTGGTAAAATTTCCCTTTTTCTACTAAATTCATGACGACTTCCAACATGTCTAGTTTTAAATCAAAACCTCGCCTTGTGCTTGTTAGACCTGTAGAGACAATCTTTTCCACTATCTTGAGTGTTGTATATTGAATTTGGATAATTATTAATCCTCTTGAATTCTTTCATGCTGGTGTTCCTGTTAGCTTTTCGACTAGGCCTGGGTTTGATCTTACAGGGACCGGTTCACCTTTGTTTGACAACCCAATAAGCTTGTAGATTACGTCTCCATATATTTCGACAAGTCTATCGAAATAAAATTTTCCATTGTGGTATCGGTTAACAATGAACTATGCTATGATGTCCTTTGTTCCTGCAAAACTTTCCATGAGATGTGCATTCATGTAAGCAAGGATTGTGCTTGCACTTACCTTTTGGGCTTCCTCTATCATTTTTCCATTTTGTATGACCATTTCTTGATTTCCTTCCACAATATTTTCCATGACGTTTCTATAAATTTTTCTTTGTGAATGTTATCCAGTCATTGTACTAGTGGATTTGTAGTTGTTTCTAACTCTTTGATTATGTTCGTTGCAAATCTTGTATTTTCCTTTTTAGGTGCCATTGTGTCGGTTGAATGCTCTGGTTCACACACATGTATCTTAGTCTCAGGTGTTTGGTAGCTCTGATTTTCTAGATCTTTCTGGAATGATGTTTGGTCTTTGTTTGGTGTGGTATTTATAGCAGAAATAGGTGGAGTGGGAAGAGATATGGTAAATGAAGGTATTAATGGCGGATTTGACTATAAAGGATGATCTGTCGAGTGTTCTTTTAATGCATGCTGGTTTTGGCACTCCTTCTGTCGATGGTCATTATGACTTGATTGGACCGTTGAGACTTCTTTAAGTCGATGTGCATCGTAATTTTGGAAATGTTGATGGAATGGGTGGTATTCGTCATGTCGATGATTATGATGTTGATGGTTATTTCTTTCAAACGATAATCTGCTACTTCCTTCCTGAAAATTCATCCAAGGCCCTGTCATATTGTTTTCCTATATTGTTTTCTTTGTTGATATTTAGGTTTTTATAGTTTTTTATTTTTATTTTTATGTTACATTTTTGTTATCAGTTATATAACTTCTTTTTTTTAGTTTTCGTAGAGTTTTAGTCGGGCACCGTTGACGAGTTTTCAAAATACAATGCAATCGAATTGATCCATTAGAATTGTTTTATTTGACAATATATGGTCCCATGCATTATGTATGTAGTTTTCTTGATTTTCCTTTTACTCGACTGTTATACAACAACGCAAGGTCTCCAAATCGACAAGTTTTTTATTTTTAATATTTCGATCATGACAAGATTTTTGTTGTTGTTTTTGGATCTCTTGGTTTTGTATTGCGATCAGTTGATGTTCTTCAAGTTTGGAAAAATGTATTATTCATTCTTTCCTATCCTCTTTGGCATCAATGTGTAATATGTCAAAAATTATTGGTGTTTGTTGTCGAAAGTGTAAAGGAATGACTGCTTCCTGTCCATAAACAAGCTGGAATGGTGTCTGATCTGTCGATCATTTGTACGTTGACTTGTATTCCCATATGACAGAAAGAACTTTCTCATCCCAGACATCATTTTTAGTATTGCATATTTTCGTTCGGCCTCTAGTGATAGTTTTGTTAAACACTTCAATCACACCATTGGATTGAGGATGGTACGTTGTGCTCCTTCTATGTTCAGTTTCAAACTGTTCTGTCAAAGCTGCAATTGTTTTGTTTACAAAATTTGACCCATGATCGCTGATCAAGTTCAGTGGAAAACTAAATCTAGTAATAATGTTTTCATATATAAATTTCAGGGCTACTTCACTAGAGTAGGTTTCGAAAAGTTTTGCTTCTACCCACTTAGTGACGTATTATACTGCTGTCATAATATAATGTGCTCATGTCCTTCTAGCAGGTATTGGAAATGGTCCTCTAAAGTCTATCACCCAAATTTCATATGTTAAACTTGGTTTTACTGATATTAAAGGCCTCTCAGTACTTGGTAGAGGTTGACCTAGTCGTTGGAAACGGTCACATTTACTTACAAATATACGGTCACATTTACTTACAAATATTCGACAACCATGGTATAATGTCGGCCACCATAATCCTAACTGTTGGATTTTCTTAGTAGTCGTGTCTGACTAAAAATCGCCTCCGGCTGGGCCATAATGTGCTTCATGCATTATACGTTCTCTTTCATGACCCAGAACGCATCGACGGAGTACCTCATCTAATGCTAGTTTATAGAGGAATCGGTTTATTATGCTATAAGGTGTAGCTTTCATTGCTAAAATTTTCTTCTTTTTATCACTCATTCCTTCTGGTGCTTGTCTATTTTCTAAGAACTTGGCTATTTCTGCTAGTTCAAAAGGTACAACTTCTATTCTAAACAAATGTGCATCTGGTAGGTCATATTCTACTACAGCCGGTTCTTCCCCTGTGTTGATTCTTGACAAGTGATTGGGTCCGACATTTATTTTCGTAGTCGAACAATGACTTCGAACTCAAATTATTGAAATAACAGTAACCAACGACAGATTCTACCATGATATAAAGGTCTATTTACTAAGTATTTTAATGCTTGGTGATGAGTGTAAAACATAAAGGGTTTAGCTAACAAGTAGTGTCGATACTTTTGAAGTGCAAAGAGCATTCCTAGTGCTCCCCTTTTAGTCATCGAGTAATTATGTTTAGCTTTATTTATTTTTCTGCTACTATATACAATCGGATAATCCATTTTTTCATCTCCCAATTGTGTCAATATCGCACTGATTTCTATACCAGATGCGCCGATATGTACACGGAATTTTACCGACCAATTCAAAAATCATAAAATAAGTGCTTCGACAATTTTTTCCGTTAAAATGTTGAATGCTGCATCACATTCTTTGGTCCATTCATATTCTTGATTATCTTTTGGTAATTCTTCTAAGGGATATGTCATGTCTAAATAGTGTCGAATAAATTTTATGTAATACCCTGTATGCCCCAGTAGAATTCTGACTTGTTTTGGATTAATTGGTGGTTTTAAGTCGAGAATGATTTTGATTTTAGCGAAGTTGACCGTGACACCTTCTTTACATACAATGTGTCCTAGTAGAATTCCTATAGGAGTTACAAAAGTACATTTTTTATATTAAGGGATAACTAAATTTGTCGGCACCTTTCTAAAATTAACTTTAACCATTTGCAGTGATCTTTTAACATAGAGTAAATTATCTAGTTGTAGAAATACATAGCAATTGTTTTGTAGATATATTCTTGAAATTCTTTAACCACTATTTGTGAAAACACAGCTGGTGCATTTTTCATTCCAAATGGCATGACTTTGTAGGAGAATGAACCAAATTCACATACAAACGTTGTTTTCTTTTAGTCTTCCTTGGCGATCGTTACTTGATTATAACTTGAGAAACTGTCTGTAAATGAGTAACATTCATGTCTTGCAACTTCATTGATAATTTCATCTACAAAAGGAGTCGAAAATGGGTCTATAAGAGTGACTTTGTTGATTTCACGAAAATCTACACAAATTCTTAGTCGTGTCGGGTCATGCTTCTTTGGTTGTACAACCATTGGACTTTCCCATTCTGACTGGTCAATAGGGTAGATTATTTTGACCGATAACATATTGTCAAATTGTTTTTTCACTATTTCTTTATACTTATGAGCAATTTTATATGGTCATTTCTTTATGGGTCTTCCATCGGGTTTTATGTCAATCTTCCTTTTTTTTTTCCTCGGATTATGTCAGTCTTCATTCCTCTTATTTCTTGAACTAATCCTTTAAGATCCGTATAATCCTGATCAAAGACATCTTGAAATTATTTTAGCAAGATGGCAATTTCTGCTGTATGTTCTTCATTCCAGTAATCTCCAATTTTTGCAAGTTTAAGTTTATCATCGTTAGAGATGTCGACTTCTTTTTTTTATTTTTGCATCCATCCACTATGTTGCCTTGCTCTCATTAATTTTTCGACTTCCTTATTTAAATTGTGAAAATGTTGCTAGGAATTATTTTGTTGTCATCTGTTCAGGTTCTTCTTTTTCTATTGATTTGAATTTTAGTATTGTTTTGGTTGGTTTCATTGTTTCTTGATGGTCAGACTTCCATTGAAAAAAATTTCCACTTGTATGTTCAGTTTCTAGTTGAAGTCTTATCGACTGCGGAACTATAGTTGACCGAATATTATGACATGAGGCATTCAGTCGGTTGTGAGTTCCTGTCAAATTACTACTAATAGTCGGTTTTATAAATTTTTTTCATAGCTTCAACTAGTTGGTCATCTTCAGGTATAAATTTGAAGCCCTTCATGAAATTTTCAATAAGTTCATTCCATAAAAAGGTTTCACTTCGTGCTTCTTCCATTTTGTACCATTTTTTCGGTAAATCATCTAATTTCGATGGGAATAGGTGCGGCCATATTCATTCATCTTTATATCCAAGTCGGTTCCATTCTTTTTCACATGTAATGATGTGTTTTTCAGGATCCTAGCCTTGTGTAAAGAATAGTATTTATGCTTGATTTGTTAGCTTCTTTCCTCCAAAACTTTCGACAAAGTACGTTGAAGTTGTCGACCATGTTTGTAGTCTCGACTAGTGGGTATCCCACAACCGAGTAGCTTTTCCCATAAATGTTTCAACTATACTTTGAAGTCCCTTGTGTTAACCTATATTTTTAGATACTTGTTCAATGTGAAGGACTGGTGATTCTCATTCTTTATACCTAAGTGATGATCATCTTGATGTTTATTTTTTCATTGGTGCTAGGGATGGGTATTCCCTAACTTTTATTTTGATTAATTTTGGAATTATAGACATAGAGAAACACTGTCATTTTTTCTTTTTCAGAATGGCTTGGATGGTCCAACATTCCATTGCTTGTAGTTCATAATTTTCCATTTCTTGGTCATATAAATCTGCGTCTAACTTGTAACCCATTGAATCTGGATTTCCTAAGTGAAGCCCTCCATATATGTCTGGTTCATCATAATCCTCATTATTTTTTATCTGGTATAGTTGTCGGACATTGAATTCTTCATCTATAGTTTATGTCTATGGTTCACCTTGTGATGGATGAATAAGAATAATCATTTTCTGCCCATTTCCTTTAAGTTTTATTCTTTCTTTGTCTAGTGAAATTGATGCTTTCATTTTTCAACCCCATGGTCGGCCTACTAAGGCTAGAAAGAAGCTGGATCCTTCCTTGGGGTTAATAATTTTGAAGTGGACTTTTGTAGTGATACCTTTTAGAGTTGTGTCAACATTCCTCCAAACACCAATGGGTTCAATTAGTCCTTAATCTGGTAACTTCAAATATATGCTATATTCGTTAAGTCGAGGTTTACCTAATTGTTCCCATGTGTCCTTAGTCATGATATTTACCTATGATATGAATTCGAGAATGACTTGTAGGACATGGTAACATTCAATTTCCAAGTCGCCTAGAGGGTCAACATCACTTTTATATTTTTTATTCAAACTACATATTCTTTTAGCTTTCTTATCGATACCAGATTTACTCTTAATATTGTACAATAAGTCAATTAATTTTGCAACAAAATTATCATTGTGTATTAAATTAATTAATTCTTGATACATCTTCTTTTGAGCATCATCATTTACCTCTTGTGCAGTTAATTCTTGAAATATGTTTGTCACATCATTATATAATTTTTTTTGTACGATAGGGTTGGGATAATCATCTTTATTCTTTACTTTACTTATTTTGGGATTATCCATTCCTGTTTTCATGCCTTGACGAGTGACAATTTGTATGTTTTTAGTTCTAACAACATCACATTTTTGCACACTAGACAAGACATTAACGCTTTTCTTATTATTGATATTTTTCAAGCATGGTGGGGAAATCCTCCAAAGAGTGATCACTGACACCAAAAATTGTATAGAATTTAAGGTGATTCGATCATTGTATGGACACTCAGTGTGTCAATGTCCATCATTTAATCAAGTATAACACTGGATCGGTCGTCGTGGTCTATTCTCTCGATTCCCGAAGTATTGGCCTAGACCTGAAAATCCTCCACGCGGATTGTTATCATACCGGCGCTCCTACCTTCAATCGTCATATCTTTGGTTGTTTTGGTCTTTCCAAATGTTATTGTTCCTTGTATTATTGTTGTTATTATTTTGTGCAACAACATTTTTCTAGAAAACCACATGATAATTTTGTCGGTTCTTTAAATTTAGCTGGCATTTAGTTGTTGCATGGATTTTGAATTCGCATATCACCCACCAGCAATATTTTCCATTCTTCATATTGTATGAACAATCTTTTCTCACATGTAGATCATGCTCCTAGAAAATTTCACAAAAGCATTTTGACTTAACAAACCATATGTCTCGACGTTCTTCTTGTCGGCAATAATCTTTTGTATGCCTGGTCGTCGAGCATTTCGTAGACCATACTTCATGACCCTTTAGGTTTAAATATCGTATTTACTTTTGCATAATATCTAGTTGTTCTTCAATATGGTTATCAACAGGGTTTACTGGATAGTCCTTGTCCATATCTACTTGCAACGCCTTGGTTAATGGACATTCATAAGTATTAAAATTTTCCAGTCTTATGTGCATTCATATATTTTGTAGTAGTCCTACAACAAACCATTGGATTAGCAACTTTTCATCTATATTATACTCCAACTCGCTTAGTAGGTGTTTAAATCGTTTATCGTACTCCCAAACTGTCTCTATTAGTTTCTGGACTATAGTCTCTAGTTTCTTTGCTGCTAGATTATTTGAATCTAGAGTCTTGAAAAATGACATGAACTGCTATTTTATTTGTGCCTTAGTGGAATTCGACATCTTTTCCATGTAGGTCATGTACCATGTTAGTGCCTGCTTCCGTAGAGCACCAGCAAGCTATGTCATCTGACGATCTTCATTAGTAACAACATTTGCTTCCCAAGTTGACTCATAGACGAACCAATGTCATCTGGGATATTCATCACCCTCGTAGAGGGGAATGTGTGCAAACACATGGACCATATCTCTGGTGTCAATATATTCTCTAGCAAGTGGAGGGGGTGGTGGTGGTGGTGTGTTAGAAATAGTACCGCATAGCAATAATAGATATACAGTTAAATCATTAAACAAGAAGAAAAAACACATTTAACACATTACATAGAGACACAGATATAACATGGTTCACCCAAGAGATGGGTTACTTCCCCACAGAAATTTCCATTCCTTTATTAGCATCCAGAAAGATGAAGGGATACAACCTACAACAACTCCACTACACTTCCTCTTCACACTCTCACAATCTCTCTCACACAATCACAGAGATTGTTTACAATACAATACAATACAATACCATACCACACTTAGACATATTACAATGCTTTTCTTTAATAGGGGAAATACCATGGGAAAAATACTACGGTTAACCCAATACCACGAGTTTGCAAAACTGTTGTCCAACAAACATCCCAAAACCCTTGAACCCCCGTATCTTAGGGGTGTTTCCCCTAAACCGCATTTTTTCGGGCCATTTCCCTGAACCACAACGTTGGAGAATGAGTGTAGAGTAAACCTGGGGTACAAACACGACTGAATAACATCTCTAAATCTGGAAGATCAGGCTCCACAACCAACAATCTCCAACTTGAATACTGATTACAGTAACTCCACCGCTGTTGCACTTGATCGACTATGCTCTAGACCTTGGACTTGGCTAATTTCTTATTTTCACCTTCATGCTTGAAGGCCAAAAAAATCCGAGTAGGAACTCAGTTTCTCTCTGGTTTCTCCCTTTGTCAACATGTCTGCAGGATTATGGCTAGTATGTATCTTTTCTAATTTTAACAGTTCTTCATCTAGAACGGATCTTATGAAATGGTAATTGAGTTGTATATGTTTAGTATTTGAATGAAAGGATGATATCTTTGTAAGATGAATGGAACTCTAGCGGTCACTGTACATCCTTCTATTCTCCTGCTTTTTACCCAATTATTCCATGAACCTCTGCAACCAAATCATCTCCTTACTAGCCTCTGTAGCAGCAACATACTCTGCTTCCATTGTTGAAAGTGCAAAAACATGTTGTTGTTTTGAAATCCAACTTGCTATTGTTTCACCCATAGTAAACACATACCCTGTGGTGCTCCTTCTGTTGTCTTTATCACCGGCCATATCTGCATCAAGATATCCCTATAGAACAGTGTCTGAACCTCCAAAACATAATGCATGAGAAGTGTTACCTCTCAAATACCTAAGAATGCACTGTACTACTTTTCAATTTTCTTTACCTGGATTATTCATATACCTTCTCATAACTCCCACTGCATGTGCAATATCTAGTCTTGTGCACACCATGGCATACATCAAGATTCTAACCACTGATGAATTGGGAATCATAGACATGTAATCTATCTCTTCCTATGTCTCTGGACGGATCTCCTTACTTAGTGTGAAATGGTTGGCTAAATTTGTACTAACTATTTTTTCATTCTGCATTCTAAACCTATGCAACACCTTTTCTATGTACTCATCTTGAGACAACATCAATTTGTGATTTTTCCTATCTCTTGTTATTCTCATACCAAGGATTTCAGAACCCAAATCCTTCATTGCAAATGATTTATCTATTTTTATGTTGAGCACATTTATATCCTGCATGTTAGACCCTACAATAAGCATGTCATCCACAGACAATAATAAGATAATATATCTTTCGTTATCTAGCATCTTGAAATAAACACAGTGGTCATAATGACATCTATCATAACCTTGTTATGTCATAAACTTATCAAATTTTAAATACCACTGCCTTGGAGCTTTCTTCAAGCCATACAATCTCTTCTTCAACCTGCAAACCAAATTATCCTTCCCTTTGACCTCATACCCATGTGACAACTGCATATAAATCTCTTCCTCCAAATCCCCATGGACAAAAGTTTTTTTACATCTAATTGTTCAAGATGCAAATATTCTACCGCCACTAGACTTAAAATAGTTCTAATTGAAGTCATTTTAACAACATGAGAAAATATTTCATCAAAGTCTATACCTTTATTTTGTGCAAACCCATTTACAACAAGTCTAGCCTTGTATCGCTTCTTGCCTCCATCTTCTTCCTTCAACCTGTAAACCCATTTATTCTGCAATGCCCTTTTTTCTGAAGGAAACTGAACCAAATCCCAAGTCTGGTTTCTTACCAATGATTCCATCTCCTCATTCATTCCTTGCTCCCACTTCTTTCTATTTTCTACCTACATTGCCTCTTCATAACATTTTGGTTCACCAAAATCACTCATCAATAAATAATACAGTGAAGGAGAGAATTGTTCAGTGGGTCTACTCAACCTCATATATTTTCTTACAGTTCCAGGAGTATCAGGTACCTATTGTTGTTCTTGATTTTCTAGTGCCTTTGGAACTTCATTTTCTTTTATTTCATCAAGCATTATGTACTCTATGTTTTCCTTTTCCACTTTCTTTCCCTGCAACTGACCTTTGTACATAACCTTTTCATTGAATACTACATCTCTACTCCTAATGATTTTGCGATTTTCAAAATCCCATAAGCGATAACCAAAATCATCAACCCGTATCCAATAAAGGTACATTTCTTGGATTTAGCTTCATGCTTTGTTCTATCATCTTTATCAATATGGACAAATGCTTCACAACCAAAAGTTCTCAGAAATAAGTATTTTTCCTATTTACCTGTCCATGCCTCCTCTAAAATCCCACCATCCAAAGCGCTTGAAAGCCCTCTGTTGATTAAATAAACAACAGTGTTTACATCATCAGGCATAAACTGTAAGGGAAAACCTGCATGCAATCTCATTCACCTTGCACGCTCCATGATCGTTATGTTCATCCTTTCTGACACACCATTTTCTTGTGGTGTTCTAGGGACTATATTCTCTTTGTGAATCCCATTGTGTGAACGGTAACTATCAAACTCATTGCTACAGTATTCACCTCCATTATCAGATCTGAGACATTTCAACCTTTTTCCTATCTCATTCTCAGCCAAAGCTTTCCACTTCTTAAAAGTATCAAACACATCATGTTTTCTTCTAATGCAATAAACCCAAGTTTTTCTAGTTTCATCATCAATAAACGTAACATAATAACAAAAGCCACCAAGAGATTGTACATGAGATGGTCCCCATGCATCTATATAGACAAGCTCTAAATTTTCACTCTTATTTTGTTTCCCAACCCTGAGAAATCTAACTCTCTTATGTTTTCCATAAACACAGTTCTCACAGAATTCCAAACTTACCCACTTTAGATCTGGAAGCAGTTTCCTTGAGTGGAGAATCTGCATCCCCTTCTCTCTCCTGTGGCCAAGCCTATTATTCCACAACTCCGCACATGTTTCTATGGAATCTACATATATAGAATACTCAGTATTATGAGAACATAAATATAATGTGCCTACCCTATCTCATATTTCTATTACCAGTGATCCTTTAGTGATCTTCCACCACGTTTCTCCAAATGTAGAAAAACAACCACTATCTCCCAACTGCCGTGTTGAGATCAAATTTCTTTTCATATAAGAAATGTTCCTTGCATATTTTAGAAGCCATTCACTTCCATTATTTAACTTAATTTGTACCTTACCCTTTCCAAAAAATTTACATGGTTCATCATCCCCCAATAAAACATGTCCAAAATCACCTTGAACATAATCATGAAAGAATTTCCTATGGGGTATAGCATGACATGAACCCCCTGAATATACTACCCAGTAATCACTAGTATTATCTAATGAAAGAATCCAAGCATATTGTAACACATCACCTACTACATTCACTTCCTGAGTAGTCTCTTCCTGCCTATCTCCTTTCTTCTTTGGAGCTCTGTAGTCTTTCTTCATATGTCCTTTCTTACCATAGTTCCAACACTCTAGTTTTCTAAATCTAGACTTGGATCTACCCTTTCCAGACTTGTTTTGATTACCTAGGATCCTTCCTCTCTCCTTTTGTCTCCCTCTTCTATCCATGGTCAACGCATTACCTGATTTCTCACCTATTCTTTTTCTTCGCATTTCCTCACTAAGAATAACACCAACAACATCATCAAAAATTAAGAGTGTTTGAACTAGGGACAGAGTTACTTACAGCCATGACCAAGCTATTCCAGCTTTCTCGCAATGAACAGAAGATTAGAAGAGCCCTAACCACATCATCGGATTTCATGTTTACAGAACTTAACTGACTCATAAGTGTATTAAACTGATTTAAGTGGTCAACAACAGATCCACCTTTCAACATATTCATATTAAATAAACACTTCATTAAAAATACATTGTCGAAAGCCGAGGGTTTTTTGTAGAGTCTCTCCAATGCTCTCATCACACCCTCTGTTTTTTTTTCTTTTGAAATATTTAAGGCCACCAACGAAGCCAGGCACAGCCATATTGTTCCCAACGCCTTTTTGTCAAGAACCTCCCATTCTTCATCTTTCATGGCCGCTAGCTATTTTTCTTTTCCGCCCAACAACAAGTACAGATCCTTCTGGTACATATAGTCCTCCATTTGCATCTTCCATAACTAATAGTTATGGCCATTAAATTTCTCGACCCTAGAATTTCCCTCTTCTGCCATTGCTCCTACTCAAACTAGGAACGCTTCTTTCCTATGAGTTTACCATCCAAATAGAACTTTTGGCTCTGATACCAATTGTTAGAAACAAGAGCACATATCAATAACATATATACATTTAAATCATTAAATAAGATGCAAAAACACATTTAAAACATTATAGAGAGACACATATATAACATGGTTCACCCAAGAGATGGGCTATGTCCACACATAAATTGCTAGTCCTTTTATTAGCGTATAGAAAGATGAAGGGATACAACCTGCATCAACTCTGTTGCACTTCCTCTTCACGCTCTCATAGTCTCTCTCACACAATCATAGAGATTGTTTACAATACAATACAATACAATACCATACCACACTCAATCGTATTACAATGCTTTTCCTTTATAGGGGAAATACCATGGAAAAAAATACTACGGTTAACCCAATACCATGGGTTTGAAAAAATGTTGGCCAACAAACCTCAAAGTTGTGGAATGAGTGTACAGTAAACCTGGGGTACAAACATGACTGAATAACATCTCTGAATCTAGAAGATAGGGCTCCACAACCAACAGTGGTGGTGGGTTACTTCTTGTGATTATGTTTTTCTTCAGAGCTATTCTCAAAAGAGCTTTCATTTCTAACGAATGTTTTATCTGTAGCAGTCGGTGTGTTTTTACTAGAAGTTAGTTTCTCTCAACTCCTTCTGATGATATGCAAGTAAACTTTCGAGACTGGGGTATCCTTTCTTATGTATCCAACTGATCTATTGTTTTACATGAAGTTGTGATTGGCTGGGGGGTGATCCTTCATGTTTTGAGTAGAGTAGATGAATACTTCGGTTAGATAAAAAGGGTTGAAAGGTAACCCGATTTCCTTCCTACGGTCGATGAATTACCAGATGGTCAACATCGTTTCCTTCTTCATCTAGTTGACTCCATACACCTAACTCGTCAACTTGAAGTCCCAAATCTTCTTGAACAATATCCTGCACTCGGGCACTTACTAGAATTTAACAAATAATGAGGTGTGATGTTCTGGGGTATATCAACTTGGAGATATTCACCATGCTCTATACACAAATCTTCCTCCATTGGTGACACTTCTTCATATCGCCTTCTTCCTGTCGGTCATGACCCAACTCTAGCGGATTCTCTTCTTATTTTGTCACTCTAGTTTTCATTCTCCTTTGGAGCACATCAACCTTCTCTCTAATTTATTCCCTTTTCTTTTGTCTCTTCTCTTGCTCTATCTTTTGTATATCCAGAGTGCTTTTGTGAGTAAATTTTCTAATTATCTCCTTTTTGGCCTGAATTTTCATCGTTGATGGTAGTGTTTTCATAAGTTGACTACAATTCCTCTTCTTTACTCCAGAACATGACGAGCTACCCCCCCATTGTCGACCCGAAATATTTAGTAAGCCCAGGTGGATATGTATATTTTCTTATAAAGTACTCCCACTCTCTTTCTTCGAAATTTTTTTCCCACTCCTTCTGTTTGGGCGCCCAAGTTGTGTTAGATGGTGGTTCTATCAGTAATGGGCGAAGTTCAACAATACGACCCACACCCTTGTCGATCAAGAATTTGAACAAAAGTGTCTTCAATGAACAAAAGAACTCTTCAGTTAGGTCGTTTTACAATCTATCTTTGATACAATCTACAAAGACTCTTTCATCGACTTCTCTTTCCTTGTAGAACTCGTCAATGATTCTTTCAAACCACTCCGACAAATTTATGCGGCCTCCCCTTTTTTAATTTCTGGAGTAACTCTTGGTATTTAATTTCTCCCATTTGTTTCATCCAATAGTTTCTTTAAATACTGAGGCACAGACTCAACACACTTTTCATGTGTTTCAGAGAAAAACTTCTCCTTTGTTTGGGCAATAGTCAGTCTGTTTCTTCTGGTGTAATTCTGCAAATAATTTGCAATCTTACATTCCCACCAGTTCTTAATCTCCTACTCTTAGATCATCTAGTCATAGTCATTTCATCCATATATGTATCACCAACAACGAAACAAATTTTGTAATCAATCAGATTACAAGCTTACCAATGATACACATAAAGAATCATATAACAATAATAGAATAAGAGACAACAATCATTAGACAGAATAACAGATTATATTACTCAAGTACACATGTGGGCTCATACAAGAAACTGAACCAAGTATCTATCTGGATCAACAGCCTATACATACAATTACAAAACAATTATAGTAACTACTTGTCGGTTCAACCAACCGACATGACCTATGAGGTCGACCTAATCTACAATTAGTCGACTAATGAGTCTATTCGGCTTAGCTAACTAGCTCCTCCAACATATAAAAAGAGATGAGGAGGAATTAATCTCACATATTACATGTGGGATAATATCATTCTCCTAAATAACATCTCTTTATATAATGATGGATATCAAGAGTATACTTTACCATAATGAATATGGGATACAATGTATTACTCTTTAACATAATATTGTGGATATCTTCCAACATAATACAAAGACAGTATTACCTTCCAAGGAATATAAAATATTCCAACACTCCCCCTTAATAATGGCTGGGAGAAAATCCCACTAACAAAGGAAGAAAGGAGTCATTACTGCTCCCCCTTGATGACAACTTCCCTAATCCCAATTAAAGAATGAAGATGCATATACTTCGTTGCTATTAAGGATTTGGTGAAGATATCAGTTTCTTGTTGCTCGATGGGACAATACTCAAGAGAAAGAATACAATCTGCGACGAGAACTCGAATGTAATGAGCATCAAGATCAAGATGCTTTGTCTTGGAGTGATATACCAGATTGTAAGCAAGTTGAATTGCACCCTAATTGTCACATTTAAACACAGTGGATGATTTCGGAACCAAACCAAGCTTAGTGAGAACATGTCGTAACCAAACTGCTTTTTAAGTTCACTTTTCATATTTTGAATTAGAAGAAGTTGGCTTCCAATGATAATATGATCATCCACATATAAAATAATAACAATTATATTATCATAAACATGCTTAACATATAGTTTAGGATCAGATATACAATGCTTAAAACCATGATTCAAGAAATAAGTATCAATTTTATCATACCAAGCCCTCGGTGCTTGTTTGAGACCATATAAAGACTTGTGTAATTTACATACTAAACTTGATGATTCAGCATTAATAAAAACAATAGGTTGTTGCATATAAATGTCTTCATTAAGATCACTGTTTAAAAAAACACTTTTAACATCCATTTGGTGTATTTCCCATTTATAGGATGAAGCAATAGATAAAATGGTTTGTATTGTATTCATTTTAGCAACATGAGCAAAAGTTTCATTATAATCAATACCTTCAAGTTGATTAAAACCTTTTGCAACTAATCTAGATTTATATTTTTTAATTTGTCTATCTGCAGTAAATTTAGTTTTATAAACCCATTTACAACCAACTAATTTTTTTCTCAAAGGAAGAGGAACAAGAGACCAAGTCTTGTTCTAAATAAGAGAATCATACTTGGCAGTCATAGCTTTTTCCCAATGAGGTTTACCCTTAGCTTGAGCATAAGTAGTAGGACCATCTATGGCTAAAACTTTGGTCATGAGAGAAAAGTTAGATAGTTCTATGAGTATCAGAAGGGATTCCAATATCACTTCCTATAGATTCAAGAGTTTTCCCAGCCCAAACAGGAAGGTTAGAAGGGACATAAGTCACTTCAAGATCTTTGAGACATTTAGGTGGAATACTTGAAGATGAGGAAGAAGGTGAACTAAGATCAGTCATAGAACTGGAAGGAGTAACCGAGATAGGAGTAACAGGTGATAAGGGAATATTTAGAGTAACATGAGGTTCTACAGACTCAAGTGCTGTAGATATTGCAATAAATTGAACATCTATTCTAATTATGACACTTTGTTTAGAAGGATCAAACAACCTATAAGCCTTAGAATCCTCAGAATAACCAACGAATATACACTTGTGAGATTTCGTCTCTATCAGGTTTCTACCATTCCATTTTTCCTTAGGGGTAACATGCTTAACACCTTTTGTAGGAACTCTATTTAAAATAAAGTTAGCACAACTTATGGATTCAGCCCAAAATTTCTTATGTAATCCTTTAGTATAAAGCATACATCTAGCCATTTCAACTAAAGTTATTTTTTTCCTTTCAAAAAAATCCATTTTGTTGAGGTGTGTAAGGAACACTCTTTTGATGTTAGGGGTGGTAGGTGCAGGGGGGATCTCACTAGATCCCGGAGGACAAACATAAAAAACCTTTACTTGGGGGCTGGGTCACAAAACGAATAATGAAGCAAAATGGATGGCTCTCATGCAAGGTATTGACCTCACAAACACGCTAACTATACCCTGGCTTATAGTATTCAGAGACTTGAGACAAGTCATCTACAAAATTATTCATGTTTATCCCACAGGATCCATAAATTGTAGAAGGTTGTATGACAGGATCACTTCCAATCTCTCCAATCGAGTTGAGTTTTTTCACATCCTCCGAGCAAACAATGTACTCGCAGACACTCTGGCTAATCAGGGGGCCTTGCTTCCCCAAGTTTATATCAGTATAAATGACCTTGATATGGTCATTAAACCTATTCCCTAATGCACAAATGCTCTTCCCTTTGATATTATGCATATCCTAAGTTCTAGTTCACCTCACCACATGATTTATGGACAAAGGTTTGGCTATCGTTTTGGAAACACATGGCCTCCTTGCTCCTCCATGTATCCCTTCGCCTTAACTCACCATCCTCTCATGTTTAATTGTGGGCTCAGTTGGCATGCTTCTCGTCAGCAACAACAAAGTACCATGGCCTCATCTGGAAGTTTCGTTTTCCCTCTCGCCCTTCTTGATAGTCATTTGAGCATAAGTATTCACGTTGTTGCACTAGAGGAAACTCTGATAAATGACAGGTTTGATATTGAAGACGGTCCCCCCCCCTTCAGATTGGTTTTTTGTAGGAATTTCCTTGGGAATATTTTCCTCAATTAAGGGTATTCGTGAAAGAAATATTGGCTTTGACAGCTTTCCTAAATTTCTACTATTCTTCTTGTTGTGTCTCTGGCTCCCCTTGGCGATCAACTTCAGTCTTTGTTATGGATTTCCCCTTCAGTGCAACTTCTTTTGGAAGGTAATACCTTAACCCTTGGGTGTGAATGTATTGGCTAGGAAGAGGATGCGATAGGAAAATTTCTTGTCGAAGTTTAAAGGAAACTGAAAAACCTCCAGCAAGAATTTCTCATCCTTAGGTCCGCTTTCTCTAATATGTCCCCTCAAACTCGATGTTGTATTTTCTGTCGTGGACAAGTCTCTTTTTTGTCCAGACTGATGCTCAATCACCTGTCAAGCTTGATCATTCACAGCCATAATCTTGGTTTCGAGCTACATCAAATTCAGGAAATGGAACGTGCAGGGGATAATGAAGGGATTACAAAAGTAAAGGTGAACATTCAGCGCCTGTATGAAATGGTGGCCATAGGGATAATGGATGCTAGAGAGACTGCTAAAGAGGTTAAAAACCTTGTTGATGTAGTGGGTTACACTTCTTACCATATTAGTAATAATGATGCCAGAATTGACGATAATGAAATGAACCTGAAGGAAATAATGGGGAAAGTTGATCGTATTCAGGAGGATTTGTAGCACCTGGTGTAGATGAACCAAGGAAGTCAAGTCCTTGAGAACCCTATAGGTGCAATTCAGAATATGGAAGAGGAATCAGTCATTCAGCCCATGGGGCTCCCAAGAAATCCTTGATGCGTCTTATTTCAGTTTATGTTTTTTGTGTCTTCCTTAATCAATAGTTTGTTAGAGTTTACACTTTATCTATAATTACTCAAAAAATAAGAACCTTCTACAGCATATTAAGGTCTATCTTCTGGCCTAATTTTGTTTCTCTTTTATTTGACCAGCAAGAACTCTTCAGCAGTATTTTTTTGTAATGAATGGTTCTGCACAGCTTGTTTAATATAAATCTTCTTTTAGTTTCTGTTAAAAAAAAAAAGGAACAATCTTTTGATGTCGAATGCCATGTTTAGATAAAAAGTATTCAAATTCTTTCTTAATGAATCCCCCCCATTATCAGTTCTTAAAGTCTTAATCTTTTTACCATATTCATTTTCAACCAAGGATTTAAAAACTTGGAATTTAAAAAAGGATTCACTTTTATATTTCAAAAAATAAACCTATGATTTTATACTAAAGTCAACAATAAATCTAAGAAAATATATTGCATGTGACATAGAAGGAACTTCAAGAGGACCACAAATGTCACTATGAATTAATTGCAAAGGTTCTTTAGCACGCCACACTTTACCTTTATCAAACATTCCTCTATGATGTTTACCAAGAAAACAACCTTCACAAACACCGTTAGTAGACGAAATATGAGGTAAGCCATGCACCATTTTAGTTAAAATTTTCATTTTACCATAAGTCAAATGAACTAATCTTCCATGCCATAATTTATATAGTTCATCAGCGTGAACAACATAGGAATAAAAAGGTTGTCTTTTAGTTGAATTAAAACCAATAAATTTATATAAACCAGCACTATGATCAGCAGGACCAGAAGAAACTACTTTAAAATTAGGGCTAATATCTTTAAGAACATATTTATCAAGCCAACCTTCAAATAGAAAGAAATTTTATGGGCATATTTTCAACATGAAAAACATCTTCCAAATAACCATTAGCAACATTAATATTACTGGAACCAATTACGAAAAGTTGTTTACCATTCCGTATATATAATTTTTGAGATATGTGTTCATTATTGTCATAAGATGTAAATAAAGAAGCATTACCAATCATATGTTGAGAAGCACTAGAATCCATTATCCATTCCACATTGGAAGAATAATTACTAGAAGAAACAAAAAATGCACATAATGGTACACGGGATTCATCAACACCTTTCTTTTTATGTTTAGACATTAAACGTTCCAATTTAAATCAATTCTTTTTAGGATGATTAGTTTTACCACAATGCTTACAAGGATCATACACTTTCTTCTTCTTACTATTTTCATGATGTGCATTAGAATTATTACCATAATTATTAGTAGGTTTTAAAGTGCGTGAACAAGAACCTTTCACATTTTTAAAACTTTTCTTAGAATTATGAGCAATTAGATCTTTATTTGGTGAGAGTTGTCATGAAACAATTAATCTTTCTCGCTCATTAATCAACCCTTTACAAAAAAACATCAAAATAGGTTTCATAGTAGTTTGAGACAATTCAAGAGCTCTATTCCTAGTTTGAATGAACATGTCAAAACAAGATGACAATTTCTGTTCTACAAGAATTATAAGAGCATTGTCTGTTTTCTTGTAATATTTACCACATTTGTTTAATTTTTCATTTAAGGTTTTCTCTTCAACAAGATAAAATTCTACTCTATCAAAGTTACTAGTATCTAGCTCAAAAATATTCTTTTCAAAGTAACAAGCAGAAACATCATCGCATTTATCAAAGAGAGAAGAAAGAGTTTTACATACCTCAATTGGGTTGTCTTTTCCCTCAATACTTTCCTGAAGACTATTTGGAACCCTTTTACCAATGATCCATCTTGCTTGATCACATTTGTCTTCCCATATAGCCACATCCTTAGCATCAACATATTTCTTGTGTTCATCATTAACAAACCTCCATAGATTCTTACTCCTGAGAACATCAATCATTTTTCTCTTCCATGCAAGATAGTTAGGACCAACAAGTTCAGGAACATAAGCTACTTCTGAATTCATAATGATAGAAAACTTGACAAGAAATATAAACCGTAATGCAAAAGATAGACAAGCTAGGAAAAAAATGAGTAAACTGAAAAGATCTTACCAAATTTTATTTTATTTTAATATAGATCAAGGATTTTGAACCAAAGAATTGAAATGACCATAACAAATTCAATATGACTCAGAATTTCTATTATAGCTTGTTTTTGGAAATGACATGAGCATTATGCATCCAACTATGCAAACCGAATACAAATTTGGATATTCTGTCAAAGGATGCCAACTCTGCAATATTTCCGTCTGTACGATTTGTTTTTGAAAAATATCTGATTTTAAATGAGTGATATCTTCGCTTTCCAAACATGAAATCGGACAATTTTTTTTTTAAATCGGGTATTTTTTCGAGAAGAACTCAGATATGTAACCAAATCCTTTATATTTTGCACCAAAAGTTTCAGATATGTATCTAAAAGTTGTGACCTCAATTTTTCATGGAAAAAAATTCTAGATTAAAAAAACTAGATCTAAATAATAGAAAGATAGATCTCCTTGAGGACAATCCAAAAATCATATAGATCTACAAAAAAAATCAAGAAACCCTTGAAATTTGTTTTTCAAACAATCTACAAAATAGGGTTAGGGTTAGACATAGAGATTTGCATAAATATGCCCAGATTTGAAGAGAAGCCTAATGGCTACCAAATAGAAAGAAAATCCACAAAATAAACAATGCACAGATGATAAAATTGTTAGAAAGCTATAGAAGGGGCTAGATCATAGTAACCAGCTCTGATGCCATGTTGGAAAGAGGGATCATGCTAAACTAGCTTACCTATCTATGCAAAATAATAATATATCAACAATAAGTACAAAAGAGAACAAGAGAAAAGAGAACACCATATATACATGGTTCACCCAATTGGGCTACGTCCATGGGAAGGTATTCTTCTATTATATCTAGAATATCTCCTCAAGCTTATAAGAGAGCAATGTCAAAAACCCCAATACAATACAAAAAGATCAAATCTGTTGTTGTTATGTGACTCCCTTGACCCTATTATATACAAGAGATGAGTAGGAATTACTCTCACATATTGCATGTGGGATGATATAATTCTCCTAAATAACATCTCTTTATATAATGATGGATATCAAGAGTATACTTTACCATAATGAATATGGTATCTAATGTATTACTCTTTTACATAAGATTGTGGATATCTTCCAACATAATATAAAAACATTATTACCTTCCAATGAATATAAAATATTCCAACAATCAGTACACAATATGATTCATGAGAAATGAACTTTCATTGCATTAATGCAATAAGAGAGAGAAATTACAACCAAGAGCCTTAGTGTTGAGAAGTCTCTTCTCAAGCAAGATATTTCCTCCAAAGCTTCAAACTTTTCCACCTAGTGCCCACTCTCCTTAGCTAGATTTGGCCAGATTTTTGATGTTGTAGCATAATATTCCTCCTTTTACCCATGTGGGATGAGCCAAGATTTATAGCCATGGGAGGATTGGGATTGTTGAGATTATTATGGATGATGTGGAGGAGAGATTCTACAAGGAGGGATCTCGATCCCATGTGGTCTAGGAGTTTAGGGATGAGGTTTCCACGAAGCCAAGGTCCAAGAAGCTTCATGAAACTTCTCTTTATAGATTTTAAACTCGAGCACCACTCTTTGTCAACTAAGACCACGGGGTCTTCACTTAGTGAAACCATGTCATAACGCCTTCGTTCATGGGATATTAAAGAATACCCCTAATTTCACTAGATATTGATAATTACTTACAAAAATCCTTTTGTTGAGCCCCCCCTCCCAATACATATTTCCAATTAAAAAAACCCTATTTTTAAAATACATTCCTTATTTTAACTAGAAGCCCATTTTTATACCCCCTCAACACCTATAAATCCCCCATACCATGTTCCCTTCCCCCCAATACCTACAATATATTGACCTTATTTTTCACAAATTAAAACCCCCCTTTATGAATGAGCATGATAAGATATTGCTCAACAAGGTGAATCCCTCATGACTAAGACAGAGCATTACCCATAGTGCCCCACTCATTTTATTAAGTCATGTGGCGATGGCACCGCTTTTTGTTCATGGTAAACAAGTGTTACACATTGGGGTAATGCACATTGTCCACAAGGATAGTGCTGTGGTGGACAAAGGCATGAAATCAGTGATCCTGGTCGAAATTCAACTTCATAACTTGGGGATTGGAGGAAAGTTCTGATTTTTGGTTCTCAGTATATGATGATGATGAGAAATATGTGTAACAACACAAGAAAGGAAAAACCACAAAAGCACTTGTTTATTATATAGATTCACAGCTCGAACGCCTAAAGTATGTGCATAGAGCTTAGATAAATCTCTCATCATCTCTATTACATTAGATCTACGCACACATCCTACAAACATCCCTCATCATCTCTATTACATTAGATCTACGCACACATCCTACAAACATCCCTCATCATCTCTATTACATCAGATATATGCACACAGCATGTTGATCAACCCCCTAAATAATGACTCACCTTCATATTCGACAAAACATTGCATTACTCTTTGAAAGTTAAAAAAACTTAACCTTTCTCACCAAAAATGAGCTAACCCTAAAAATTCTGACCCATTACATATTTATAGGATCTTCTAGTTGTTTTTACAATCCGCACCCACTACCCAATCCCATAGATGTAAGTGGACAAACATGATAACCAACTAACCAAAATTTCGGTTGGACTACATCAAAATGATTAACTTTCCTTAATGTTCATCTGTATCTTTGGGATTAACCGCTTCCTTAATCATCTTGTCGCGGTTTTGTTCACACTTGACCAAAATTCCAAAATTGGTACCAAATTTCCAAAACAAAGTTAGGGCCAACATCAACCGAGAATATGTTTAGAGTTGGTTATATTTTTCTGTCCACTTAGTGGATTTAGGAATTCGGGGAACCAATATAAATATGCAATAGGTTGGGTAGAATAGGGGTTGAAGAATTGCTAATGTTTTTCGGAAAAAACCATTTTTTAACAATGTTGTAATCTCATTCTCTATTGTATGGCAAGACTCTTGTTTTGTGATTAAGAGATTTATCTACATATTGTGTGCACATATATTTGATGTAGAAGAACAAGAACAATAGATTTGTAGGCTGTGTGCACATATCCATATGAAATGCTTGATATACAAGATCCATTAATGTCCAAGCACTTCCATGGTTTTCTCTCGTTTTGGGTTTCCATGTAAGAATCCTTGGTGTGCATGATGTATGGTGAATGCCTATTATGTAAACGTCATATGTAATCTATGTAAGAGGGGAAATCAATAATAATATTAATCGTCTATGTGTACTTTAAGGGATGATGTTGTTGCATAGTTAATATATATACATTGTGTTGTGTTATGGTATTAATGGTGTATATGTCGAAGTTTTGTTGAATACATTATTATGTAGATCAATTCACTATGCCCTTCAATCCTGCAAAAGCATGGTTCCTACATCTCCCATAGGTACTTCGGGTGAGACTTTACTTGCTTGCAAGTGATTCCAAAAGGGACGGTATCGTGGGGTTTGTTGGTTTGTTGAATGGTGAGCCAGGTATTTTGAAGATTGAGCAAACACTAAAATATTGTCTAAATAAAGTTTTCTTAACGATACATTTATAATATTGAGAAGAACTCAAGTATGGTGCCACCCAATACGATAAAGAGTACCAAACAAATTTTTAGTTTTAATTTTATTTGTTTGTTTTACTAGTGCACTTTAATTCAATCAACGTGCAAGCCAAATGGATTGAATGCATAATCCATAATCTAAAACATTGAAAAAAAAGTAAATTTAAGTGAAATTCTATATTTTAAAAATGTAAATGAGGAGGAATAAACAATTGACCTTGTCTTTTCCATGTTTTTCTTTTCCATAGAAAAAAAACGTAATTATATTTAAGAAGATAATTACAATCCACAGATGGCACAATCAAAAGTTGTCCATTGTCAAAAATCTAGACCTAAAAGGCCTCAATATTCTATATTAGCTGAATCAACAACTTACTTAAAGGGTTGTCAACAAACTGTTCAACCTTCAAACATAATCAAAATAAACCAACAACTCATTTGATCATCAAAAACTCATCAAAATATAATATGCAACAGCAAAATATATATATATCAGTATCAGATACAAAGTTTTTACTATGAAGTAGGATATCTGTCCATCCTTCAAAAACACATTCTTCCAGAATCTGATAACTCTCAAAATGAAAGTCCAAAAGTTAAAATAACTTAACAATTTCAAAGCATTCAACTTCCCTGTGCTCTGAAATCTGCCAAGAACCAGACATAACATTAGCAACTTCTTTAGCCAATATATCTGCTGAAGTATTACGTTCATGATAAATGTGCATGAAAACCACTGAATCAAACATATCAACCAATCTATGAACTTCCATCAAAATCTGTGCTAGCTGAGCATTCTGTATACGATACTTACCAGAGACCAAATTGATTACCAATTGAGAATCACCAAAAATCTGCAATTTTTTGAGATTATTTTCCAAGGACAAAGACAACAAAAGCTTTAAACCAAGTAACTCAGGAAAGTTATTAGAGCCAGAGCCCAATCCAGCTTTGAAGGAAAAATAGTGCTGATCATTGATAAAAATCAAACCACCAGCTCCACACAATTTTGGATCTCCAGCAGTTGATCCATTAAAGTATCCCCACGGATATGATTTATCAATAACTTCTGCAACAATGACTCTAATCCTGACCACACTCTGACTTTGAGGAAAAGTACTCAGCATTCCCAAGCTAAGTGATGCAACCTAGAAAGAAGATGGAATTAAATCCTCAAAACAACTCTTGTTTCTAGCTAACCAAATAAACCAGAGTACCAAGATTGGTAAGGATTTGATAAGTTTTGTATCATCTCTTAAAAACCAATTTTTGAGACATAAACTTACCGAATCTCCAGCCCATAAATTGGATTTCTACAATTTAACCTCTAGTTTAGACCACACACTTCGAGTAAAATTACATTCTACTCCAAGATGTACATTGGTTTCTAACTCCATTTTACATAAATAACATCTACCTGGACCTTCCCTTCCTTTCCTGTAAATAATATCCCAGGTTAAGGCTTTATCTAATCAAATGAACCAACTGAAAATTTTAGTCTTCAATGGACATTTAAGCTTCGATAGAACCTTCCACCACCAAGAAATTTCCTCCTCATTTCTATCCAAAGTCATCTGAAGATAACCAATACTTGGAGTATATTTCCCATATTTGGACTAATTCCAAATAAAATGATCAACTTCAAAAGACAGTCTAACATGACTTGTTTTTAAGCAAGCCAAATAACCATTCTAAACAATTATATCATCATGATCAGTAAACCCAATTAGGTCAGCTGAAAGCCAACCTTGTTCTCTTAAACTTGACATCCCAGGGCATCCAATGTCTTTGAGAAAGAAATAGCCAAAAGAGTGAAGTTTATCAATTAGACTGGAAGGAAGAATATGTCGCCACTTACAGCCAACTCATGAATCAAAACGAATTCTAACATCAGCACCATTACCAACCTTCCAAGAAAGATAGTTACCTATTAGATCAAAAGACCAAATTATTGCTTTCCAGCAAATAGACATACACCTTTTCTTTTTAATAGTAACTCTGATCCATTCAATTAAAGATAAAGGATGCACATATTTCTATAATACAATCTTTACCCAAAGTCTAGTTCCATTAATAAGATTCCATACATTCTTCGTAGCTAAAGCTTTAGCAAAAACAACAGGTATCTTCAACTCCTAGCCTCCCAAAAATTTTGGCCTTGCTAATGCTTTCCAGGAAGTCCAGGGAAAACCAAAAGAATCCGATTTACCTTCCCATAAAAATTGAAAGCATAATTTCCTAATCCTTTCAATGATCCCCATAGGAATCCAGAAATGCATCCAAAAAACAAGAATAGCTTCTAAAACAAATTTTATCAAAATAAGCTTACCTCCCTTAGATAGCCAGCGATAACTCCAATTTTTAATTCTCTTTTCAGCCTTTGCTACTAGCCAATCCCAATCTTTTAACATATATCTGCAGGGTTTAAGATGAAACCCAGGATACTTCAAACCAAACTCAAGTTTAGTAACAGGAATTGAGAAAATGTTCTGAACGGTAATTATCTCAAACTCATCCAAACTAGAATGTAAAATGGATGATTTATCATCATTAATAAGCATCCGAGATGCCTTGCAGAAAAATATGCAAAACCTCATAAAGAGTCGAAAGTGACTGTTCAGATCCATCTGAAACCATGACTATGTCATCAACAAAAAGCACATGAGATATAGAAATATCATTGCCAAAAGAAATTCCATGAAGATCACCACACTCCTTAGCAGATAATAATGCCCTACTCAGTCCTTCAACAACAATGACAAAAAGAAGTGGTGCAAGAGGACAACCTTGTCTCAAACCTCTACCAGCTTTAAAGAAAGATGAAGCAGCTCCATTGATCAATAAATCAAAAGATACAGAAGAAAGACTACTCATAATCCAAGTAATAAAAGGAACAATAAAACCCATTTTAGAAAGAACAATTCTCAAAAGAGTCCAGCTGACTCTGTCATAAGCTTTAGACAGATCAATTTTTAACACCACTGACTTCAATTTTTTACTACAAATAGTATGTAAACTTTCTTGAATAACCCCCACGGCCTCATGTATCTACCTTCCAGGTAAGAACCCAAACTGTTCTCCAGAGATATATCTTCCAAGAACCTTCCTAATATGCACAGAGATAATCTTGCCTATGATCTTGTAGATGTAATTACATAATGATATAGGTCTGAAATCTTCATAAGATTTAGGTAGATCAATCTGGGATTAAAGCAATAAACGTAGAATTGAAAACCGCTGGAATTTTCCCATATTTCCTGGAATCATCAACAACCCTAAGAAGGTCCAAACCAATAACATCAATAAGCACCCTATAAACTTCCATTGGAATCCCATCAGGACCCGGACTTTTATCATTTTTAGCTAAAGCTAAAACAGACCAAATCTCAGCAAAAGTAACAGATTCCATTAAATCATTGTTATCATTCTTAGATATAGAAGTAGTATAATGTTCAACAATTTTCATAATTTCCATAATATGTAAATTCTTTTCTTCCTGAAATAAAGTTTCAAAATGTTGAACACCAGCTTTTGAAATTGATTCAAAACCTTCTACTTGTATACCATCATCATCCTGAATATTCCAAACAGAATTAATATTTTTTCTGTGATTAACATGCTTATGGAAAAAAGCAGTATTGTCATCCCCACATAAAAGCCATACTAACCTACTCTTCTGTCTGACCTCCTGTTCACGATCTAAAAGAATTTTCCTTCTACGGGACTCCAAAGAAATAAGAGAAGACTTATCATCCTCAGATATAAAACCAAAACCAGGTTTATTAAAAGAGTCAACCAACAGTTGTTCAATCTTAACTAAATCCTTATTATCCTGCTCTTTTTGTTTAACAGACCAAGAGATAGACACCTCCTTAAGATGTTTAAGATTGTCAGCAAAATGAGATGCAGGTGAAATCAAAGGATTATCCACATACACCTGCCAAGTTGATTTAAGTAAATCAACAAAATCCTCATTTTCTAACCAATGAGCATTGAATTTAAAAGGGCTCCTCAGTTTTTTGAAATCAGATAATATCTGAAGAAAAACAGGCTGATGGTCAGAGTCCCCTCCACAACCCACCCACTGTCTAAAGTGAAGATCTAAATCCAGGAGATCTGTTGAAACAAGCATTCTATCCAATCTCTTACTAATATTATCAATGCCCACTCTTCTGTTAGACCAAGTAGGAACAATAACACTTGGAGCAATATCCACAAGACCAAAAGCATCCATCTTTCCTGAGAAAAAAGAAGATAAATTGTCCACTCTAGCCCTTGCACCCCAAATTTCAGAAAACCCCACAGAGAAATTCAAATCCCCCCCAATAATCAACTTTGAGTTCTTTAAACAGTCAAGGGAGAAAATATTGTTCCAAAACCTTTCCCTATCTAAATAGGGACTATAAATGTTCATAAAACAAAACGTTTCTTTCATTTCAATTGAAAAAAGAGAAGCAAATAAACCAGACTCCACTACCCAGGCACTTAAGAAGTGAAACAGTCTGGTTCTCCACCCTAATAATAATCCCCCAGACCTTCCTTTAGCATCCAATGAAATAAAAGTCCAACCAGAGAGTAAAATTATGGTCCAAGGATGGTGAACACCAATGTTGAAGGAGATGTAGAATGAAATTATGGTTTGGTATTTTTTTTAAAAATTACACTACCTTGGTATGCCTAATGCATTTTAGTGTTATATTTTTTGAAATGTGTAGATCAATGTGCTTCTTTAGACACACTAGTGCATGCTTATACTAATAGTGCTAATAGTGCAATGATTTTTTATTTTATTTTTTAATAAAACCCATATTTTATAGCAAAATGTCTAGAAACACAATTAAATGCATCTTACATAAATGCACCAATGCTCGTATTGTCTAACGATGTAGTGATATTACAAAATAATGAAACATTCTCTACTATGCCTGTGCAAGGAACACACTCGAGTGCACATCAATATGTTTTTTTGTCAATTTTAAAATAAAAACCAATATTGCATAATAGAATGTTTAAATCATTTAGTGCATTGTAGATAGCAACCGAGTGGTGCACTTATAAGTTTTTGATAAACTAAATAAAGTTTGTTTTTTAAAATTAAAATAAACCCAGCTTTTATATATCACATATTAGTTATAACAATTTTTGGGGCACCTAGTTATTATATGCATCGGTGTGCCATGTATATGGGCACACCGCTACACTTTATACAATTTGACCACACCAATTAAAAAATGTGTAAAAAACCTCTCCTAAAACCCCCAACATCCTTCCTTTGTTAGCAACCCTAGCTATAAATAGAAAAAGGATATATATTTAAGGGAGATTCCACAAATAACTTGTATTAGGTGTTTTCCTTATAGAGCCCTTTGTTTAATGAACCATGTTCTCTATGTCTTCCACTTATTGCTTAACTACTACACAGTGACCTACATTGATAAGCCTTGGCAAAAGCCACGAATGGAGGAAATGTTATCTATGCTCACAATGAATCTATCACCTAGATAGTTGATTCCCTACATTTGTATTTTCCCTTTCAAACACCCTTATTTGCATAAAAAAATCCTCAACGCAATTAGTATCATTGATGCCCCGCCATTGCAAGTGGTACAACTACCAACCAAAATTCCCATGGCTTATAATCAAGAACCAAACCCTAAATCAAGGAATGATTTAGATCCATAATGAACTCCATGGCTAGTCCTCTACCAAATATAATTTCCAAATTTAATCAAGGTCCTATGATAGGGTGGTGTTTCATGAAGTTAATACAAAGAGGTCAAGATATGATATCTTTAAACCTCATCCCTCATTCACCATCTCATCCTCATGGGTAGACTGTACACTCACATGTGACACACATGTCTCATTCCGCCATCAGTCTTTTTCCTTAACTTGCCTCCCTAACACTCCATGCAAGGGTTCTACATCGTAAAGTTGAGCACCAATGAAAGCACAATTTCAATGAAAGTACTATTCATATTTTATCATAAGAAACAAATTTGGTTGTTAAAAGTGGGACCTTGTTGCCCTCAATGAGTTGGTGAAAGTGAAGTGTTCTTATACCTCCTTTGAGGTTGGTTTCATCAAATAAGTGGTCAATGCACTACCCAAATATGTCATTATGCCATTATTTAAAAATTGAGTCTTGTTAGATCAAATCTCATGTTCACAAACACCACAAAGTAAAAAGTATGGAACTTCTTAATAGATGTTTAGCATGTAAATATCAAATAAACATCTAACAACTTTTATTTTTTATAAACATCAAACAAACTTTTTCTACATTTTTTTTTATTAACATTAAATAGACCTCTTGATTTTTTGGCTGATTTTGTCCAAAGTGAATTTAACTCACATAAAAACCCCAAACACTCACGCTCCTTAAAATCTAACCATGTTTTTTTGCACATTTTGAAAATTCCATAAAAATTCATGGCCAGAAATAAATAAAAACCAGCCCGTAATAAAGGAGAAATCGTCCCTAATTAGACAGCTCGATAATAATCTCCCTGCAAAAAATCTTCTAAATCGTTTTGTTGGAGACGTTGAAGGGCCTTTCATTTACTTTACTGTCATAGAATATATTGTCAAACATGTATAGCTGTTTGAATGTGATTGCGTTCAATGTTGCTGTTGAAAACAATTAGATCTGATTTAATAGTCAATCTAACAAAATGCACATTAAATGTAACTGTTCCTTTTATTAAATAAAATACTGGTAAGGAAATCTCACCTTCCAGCTTTCCCTGAGTCACTAAAAGAGCTTTTCCACTGTGAAAATCTTCTCCCTTTATAGAAAAACCAATCTCCCAGGCGAAAAAAAACCTTTAATTGACAGTACCTTATAGGTTTTTTTAAATTAAAATCCAATTACATATTTTAAAAAAAATCAACTGAAAATAGATCGTTTTGTTGGAGACGTTGAAGGAGATATACATGGCCTTGCATTTAATTCATTTACTTTACTGTCATCGAATATATATCAAACATGCATAGCTGTTTGAATGCTACTGTATTTAATGTTCCTGATGAAAACAATTAAATCTGATTTAACAATCAATCTAGCTGAATGCATATTGAATACTGCTGTTCCTTTTATTAAATAAATACCTGTAAGGAAATCATCATCTCCAATAAATAACCGAATGCATATTGAATACCGCTGTTCTTTTTATTAAATAAATACCTGTAAGGAAATCATCATCTCAAATAAATAGATCATTAGATGCAGGCCTGGAATTTAAACGTACAGAAAAGTTTTTGATAAAGACGTCAACATTGACAGGTAAAAAAATAGTTAAAACTTAGTTTATGAATTTAGGTAACCTTTTAAAATTTTTAATACCTACATTAACTACTAAAACTTACCTAACAATCATTGGTCATTGGGCTGGGTCATCTCCTGGGCTGCTCTTAATTTCCATTGAGCCTTCAAATTTTTAGAAAGAATCTCTAAAATTTTCTCCTTTAATATTTTAAAATTTACTTAATTAGTAAATTTCTATATAAATATTTTACTCATATTTATATATAATATAAAAAAATATTTTATTCACATTTATATATAGTATTAAAAATAAATTGACACTCAGGCACTAAAAACTTGAAACGGTCATTAAAAATTTATTGACAGGCACAAGAAAATTGAATTTCCAGACCTGGTTAGATGTCCATATTACCAGGTTTTTTTTAAATTTAAATTTAAATTTTATTTTTATTTTTGGATTAAAGGTAGAAGGAAAAATAATGGCCCATTATTAATAGTTAAGAGTATGTTTTTTATTTTTAAAAAGTTATAGTTTTAAATTGGTAGGAATTGTAAATTTGAGCAGTCAAATGGTTGCAAATAAAAAATCTTATATACTAAATTAATATCTTTAAATAATAACTTTAAAAATAAATTAGTACATCTATATAGTAGTTTGTGGTGGATCAGGATCAGGTCGATAGGGATCAAAGGTATAGTTTGGAATTTTTTTTTATTCTTTATATTTTTTTGTTAAACTGGTTTAACTCTGAGTAATCCATGCTTAGCAACATGTTATCACCAACATTCTTACTGTTATTTGCTACTAGTTATTTTTTATAATCATTTTTTTATAATTATTTATTTCTAATTTTGAATGTCCGCCATAAAAGCAATTTTGACAATCCACTTGTCTCACAGCAGAACCAGTAATCCATCCCAAATCTCAAATAAAAAGCCTATGAACTTAATTATTATTATTATTATTTAAAAACATATCTAAAATAATTTTTTTTAATAAAATATATGTAATTCATTTATTTGTTGTCAGATACCTTCTCAATGATGAAAATGAAGTTACACTGAGAGTAGCTTTTACTTTATTAAAGGACAGCTTTTTCTTTATTGAAGAACATAGCTTTGAGATGACAAAGCTTTCAGGAAATCTGCAAACCCAAAAAATAAGGGACAACGTATGAACGATTGCATGGAATCGAACTACACGAATCAAAGTAAAACCCTAATCGTACGGGGCAGAAGGCACGAAAGATTCGAAATGCTCAAAGTGACAGACGTGTTCAATTATCAATCGCTTGTTTGATTCCACAAGAAAAGAAAAGCCTGAAATCAATGGTGGGTTGCTGGAAGCTCATAACCATTCAGCTACTATTTTGGAATACAGCCATGAAAGTTACATCTTGAAGTATATACGCGATCTACCTATTGTAAATGCACCAGTTGGTCGTTCAGGAAAGCTCCTGCTATGATTTTCAAGGAAATAAATTAGAGTTCATGCCTTTTAGCTTGCATAAATTTATGTAGTTATTATTCCCGGGACTTGATTCAATATACCAACTGGTCCCTGGAACTCTAAGTGCCAGTTTATTCAATCTCAATTAGAGGGGTTTTGATGGATTCCAACGGAAAAACTCAAAAGGGAGATTCAGAAGTTGGAACAATCGACTCCAGCCAATCATCCAACGGTGTCCATGATCTCCTCAGAGGTGGCAGACCCAATTACGAGAACAGGCTATTTTCAGAATCTCAGATGGAAGCTTTGACTGCTCTCTGTGATGCTGTCGTGCCTTCTCTGGATTTCGATGGAATTTCAAACAGTAATAATGCGCAGGATATTGATGAACTTCGATCGTTTTATGGAGCTTCGGCTTCTTCTGCTGGAATCCCTGATTATGTAAGATACTTATGAATCATTCACCTCACCTCTTCTAGGTTAAATTCTAAAGTTGAAAGGATTTGATATCTATCAGCATTTATCTATTTTTAAAAAACTACCAAATGTTGGGATCAAATCAAATCTCTTTTAACTGTAAATCCTTTGTTTAGACTAAAAATGTTGAGGAATTATAAATTACAACTGTCCACTTTAGGATGAGCCTAAAGGACTTACACATCTTCCTTACTGGACTGTAAAATGAGCCTCTAACTTGCAATGAATTTAGCTTAAACCAAAATAGAATGAGCACAGAAGACTTACCCATCTCCTCTACTAGGCTGTAGCCAGCCTAAGCTTATCTCTATTGCTGATTCCTTCCTTTCAACGGGCAAGGAGCAGAGTCAACAGTTAGACGGATGGAATCAGCAATCAAGATAAGGATGGCCTTATAACCAAATAGAATGAACACAAAAAGACTTACACATCTTCCCTACTGAGTTGTAAAATAAGCCTCTAAACTGCAATGAATCTAACTTAAACTAAATCTTTAGTTATTACCCAAGTGATGGGTTTGAATTTCAAATGCTGCTTTTATAAATTAAAAAAATTGGACCTAAAACCAATACACAAGAGGAAATAATGATAAGTGAGATGGAATTTAATCTAGGTAGTGTATATATGCAGAAATCTCTAGTTATTACCCAAGCGATGGGTTTGAATTTCAAATGCTGCTTTTATAAATTAAAAAATTGGATCTAAAACCAATGCACAAGAGGAAATTAATGATAAGTGAGATGAAATTGAATTTAGGTACTGTATAGATGCAGAATTTAGATCATCTTTTTCCCTTCTTTTCTTTTAAAAATTGTGCTGACAGTAGGTTATAGTATGCAAATTTTTATACTCTCTTTCATTCGTTTGTTTTTTTAAAGTTTGCAGGATATATGTCCGAACGCTTAATGCGTGCAGATGTGGGTCTGATGAAGTTGGCTTTGTGGCTTCTATCTACATGGTTTGGGACATTTATCTTGTGTGGCAGATTGTCTCTGTGCAGCCATTTCCCGTTTTTCCAGAGATTTTCTCAGATTTCACAGCACAGGCGGGAGGAAATTCTCGTTTCATGGTCACAGAGCTACTGGGATNGATTGTCTCTGTGCAGCCATTTCCCGTTTTTCCAGAGATTTTCTCAGATTTCACAGCACAGGCGGGAGGAAATTCTCGTTTCATGGTCACAGAGCTACTGGTATATGCTTCGTTTTCTGTTCAAGGGCATCAAGTTCTTATGCTGCCTTGCTTTCTACACAAAGGTGAGCTTTTATAAGAAACCCGCCCCTGCAAGTTCTTCTGTTAATATTTGCGCTTATAAAGGATGTGCATGCTTGTAATGTTGAAGGAACTGAAAAAATATAAAATATAAAAGCCTGCATATAATTTCTGTTACCAAAATTGAATTGAGAATACAGTATAGCAGCTATAATCTTCATCAAGCTTTGTGAGGGATCAAAAACGCATAATTTGCAGCTAAGTTTCACCTAACCTCGTAAGTTTCAGTTTAGTTTTAATTGTAATTACTCAAAGTTAAAATGAAGACAATGATAATAAAATAATAATATAATTTAATGAGATTTAATTGTACTATGTATCTGATTTGCTTTATGAAATCTCTCTGCTGGTAAGATAGGAAACTGTTTGACCGTCGAGGTGTAGACTAGTAGGCGAAGCCCATATAATGCAAGCCTGCTAGTAGGTGGCTGGTTTAAATTGTTGAATAATCTCATCGTCTTGATATCTTAACCTCTCTTTTTTCTATCTTATTTATTTAACATCTATTTACTTTTTTAATATATTCAACTTTTTATATTTTTTTAATATATTGATCATTTTTTTATATTCAACTTATGATTTTCTTCCAGAGTGAAAGTGTCACTAAAAACAAACTCAAACTTTGAGTACGATAAACTACGACACGGTGATAAATAATTACTATAAAAACCTACATTCTAAAATAATTCTAATCTTTTATTATTTTATTAACAAACAAAGTTTAATGAATAAACCACTATAAAAACTTCCATTCTCAAATAATTAAAATATTTTGTTATTTTATTATTCTCAAATAATATAAATATTTTTATTATTCAACTTCTTTTCCTTCTCTCAAATTGGTATTGTAAACTACAAAGGAACGATAAATACCCACTATAAAACCTACATTCACAAATAATTCTAATCTTTTCCTATTTTCTTATCAAACTAAACTTGATAAATAACCAGTATAAAAACCTCACTCTCAAATAATTCGTATATATTGTTATTTTATTATCAGACCAAGCGTGTTTAAAAAAAATATGGGTAGAATTACAACATGAAATAAGCTTTTTGAAGGCTTATCGGTGAGGAACTTATATTGCTCTCGAGAAGATTTAATAAGTGGCAAAAGTAACAAGTTTTATAACAAATGACTGGCAGGGACTAATAACTACAGAGAATAGACATAGGGAGTCTAAGAGTCAATAGTCACTAATTTAGGCTTTTGAGTCTAGGGTATACCCGAACTGAGCCGAGCAACATTCTGGTTCTGGAAAGTTTATTTGCTTTACCATCCATAACCGTTTTAACTTTCCAGGAAGGAAAATACAGTGGGGTCCATTCTTCAATTATTGGTGTTACCATGTTGAATTATTTTTTATTTATTTTTATTGGTGTTACTGGGAAAGAATAGAATGAAGCGGGAGAAGCACACTGGACAAATTGATTGCCTTCTCATTATTCAGAGTTGTTTAAATAGGAAATACAAATGAAAATAGTAGCTTGACCTAACTCACTAACTAACTACGGGTGAGATTACACTCTTCAACACACCCCTTAATCTCAACTGGTAGTACATCATCAGCATTGTCTATGCCTAAAAATGTCTGCTGGTCTATGTCTCGGCTAGGCTTACATTTCATTCACTAAACTTCAGCTTGAGTTTCTTCCTTGAAGTGTACTTGGAATTCTTTTTTTTTTGTCTTCTGGATCTTGATGCTAAGTAGTTGATCTTCTTCATCTTCTGGAACATAGTGAAAGTCTTCATCCTCTGTTTCAACATGATTTTTCTCGTTGTCATCTTTACCTGCACACTAAACATTTTTGTTAGAAAAAATATGAATATATTTAAGCTTTTCTTGGAGAGCATTCACATCTTGGTGTTGCTCATCAATGATAGCTACTTCATTATTGATTTCTTCATTTGCTTGAACCCACTGTGCATCCTTCACTGCTTCTTCAAAAATTGTGGGATCAGAAGAAAACAGAGCATACTGTAGATGCTCATCAGTAACAGGAACCTGCTCATAGATCTCCCTCAAACTTCTAGTTTTCTGATTTTCAGATGGACTACATGTTGTTGTTTCTTTTGTGATGCTATCAGTTGGTTGTTGCTCATTCTCAGCAACTATTGCTGCTATCAACTGTCTCTTGCTCAAAGAGACTATCACTCACATCATTGAGTATCGCTGTAGTGACAGGTTTGCTTTCACTGTCATCATCAAACATAACTGGATGAATATCATTTGCTGGGATTACATGATCACTAGCTGCCTCATAGACACAGTCATCTTGACTGTCTTCCACTTTAGTGTGGGATTCATGGTGCTCTGCCTGACTTACAGAGTCATCTTCCTCTACCGTTGGTTCATCACTGAAGACTTCTTTCAGTGTATCCCATGCTCTCTTTGGAGTATCAGCTTCTACAATGTAATGAAATAAGGAATAGTCTATACTGTCTTGTATGAGACATAAGGCAACAACTTGCCTCCTTTGTTTTTTAAATTATGTCAAAGCATTAAACTTTTCTAGATCAATGGAATCCTCTTCAACTATGAAGTGCCACAAATCTTGTAATTTTAACACATTAATTACTTTGATTGCCCATACATCATACTCATCTCCATTAAAGCTTTGTCATAAACCCTGTGGTGTTACTAGATATTTCTTACCTCTTCAAATTCTTCTGGGACTGCTTCTGGTAGCACCATCTTCAAGAATAGATCTTATTTTCTAGATCACAACCTTCAATAAGATTCGATGATGAGGCCATCCTATCTCCAGATGCCCTTTTTTTTTATTTGACAAAAAATCAAGTTCGAGAGTTCACCGTTGCAGCTTCCAGCATTTGCAAGAAAGTGAGAGAAGACAACAGATCTGGAATGAAAATGAAAAAGACCGATTTGATGGGTGCTTCAACAATGCACTTCACCTTTTTTTTTTTAATTAGAAAAAAAATGAGCACCGCTCCTGGTGCAATGGCAATAGGTGGTGGACCGATGCGGTGCCAGAAATCGGATAAGGAAAGTGCAGTTCACCACTTATGCCAAATTTAAGCAAGGCGGTGGCACCGCTTTGCTCCGCTTCACAAGAGGCGGTGGCACCGCTCTTTTAGTGTGGAAAAGAACGCTCTTCCTGGGTTAAAAAAATAATGCGATGGCCCAAAAAATAAAAAGTTTTTCTTTGCCTGGAAAGAGAAAAATTGATGGCTTTTACCTGAACCATGCGCTGCGTTTTTTTTTTTTTAGCTTTCTTATTGTAGATCGAAAATGGTTTGAGAGATCTGATCTACTGTGTGTTCAAAACCATTGCCAGTCCTCCACTTTTTTTTTTTAATTAGCCCACGTTTTTGCCTCCGTTGAAAGCAGATTGGAGAGTGCAAATCTGGTGAGCATGCAATCATGTGAGAGATATGAATGATAGAGTTCCCTCCCCCAAGAAAAGATCGCAGATCTAGAGGAAAATGAGATCTGCAAAAAAACAAAAATCCTCTACTTTTTTTGTTTTAAGGGTTAGGGCAAAAATAACCAAAATAAAAATTCAGATTTGGAAAATAAAATAAAATAGAGTGTCGTAGCTCCGTAGGCAATAGCTCCGTAGAGTGCTTTCCACTCTGTGAAAAGACTTACCCAACAATGAAAGGATCAGGCTGTAAGCTCTGATACCATGTGAAAGAATAAAATGAAGCGAGAGAAGCACACTGGGCAGATTGATTGCCTTCTCATTATTTAGAGTTGTTTAAATAGGAAATACAAATGAAAATAGTAGCTTGACCTAACTCATGATCTAACTCACTAACTAACTACGGGTGAGATTACACTCTTGAACAGTTATGTTGAATTGTTTTTTATTTATTTTTAAGTTCTATGAAGGTGAGTTTTTTGTTTTTTTTTTTACCTTTGAAAACTGTTTGTGATGGACTACTTTATTTGACACCTGAGGTGAAAACCAGAACCACAAGGCCCACTTTAATCCTAAAAATAAGAAAAGCTATATGTTTAGCTACAAGTAAAGTAAGATTAAAATCTAGGTTTCTATCCTTAGTTAACAATAAGGCCTTACAGTTGGCTAGTACCCTGAAACCCAATAATCATGTGAGATATACAAGAAACTTTCCTAGAATTGGAAGATACAAGTGAAGTATACATCTTGTAAGTGAAGTATACATCTTGTAAGATCTTAGCTACATTCATCCAAAAGCCCTATGTTTTTTTTTGAGGTTCAAGTAGTTTTATTGAATGAAGAATTTAATTCAAGAATTTTTTTATTGAGGTTTACAAGAATAAGCATTTTAAAGGATTTAGAGTTTTAAAAGCAGACACATTTTCAAATCTTTATTTATTATCTTATAATAATTTTTGATAAAAAAAATCTCAGTTTGAAGAATCCTTGCTTCCTTACCTAACCTCAAATAGAGTACCCTACACAAATGTTTTGCTAGCCTCTATATCTTACTACAACCTTGATGCCACCAAGTTTTTAGTCCAAACAAGAGAACTTTGAAATGTATGGCCAGGATTGCTAGTATGGCACCTGGTACTCAAACAACTCATTCAAACTAACCACCTTCAAATTGCTTTCAACTTGATTACGGATATTCTCATATAAGACACATTTAATGATGCTTAATGGATCCAATGGATCCAATTGTAAAGCATTTTTTCCTGGCATGCAATGTGCTATAAACACCTTGTAACCCAACAATATGGATCAAAATCCAACCATTTATATGCTTGTCAACCAAAATATTAATTACTATATTGCTAAATGCTTATTACACAAACCACTTCTCTAATAAATTACCTAAAACTATAAACAATAAAATTGTAATTATATTGAAATATCAACAATTGTATCAACCATTGTAGGAAGATGAGACAATAGTGATTGGTTACTTTTCCTTAAAAATATGGACAATGAAAGCTTACTTGATGTTAAGACATCCACAATGCGAGGTTTTGAAATATCAACAATGGGAGGAGGATTTGACAATAGTGATTAGACATCTAATTATTGCCCACATTATTTTTTCAATTGGACAAATTTAAAATGATTAAAGTTAAATTTATTTTGGTACTCTAAAATTGCTGAGATCGTAGTTTAAGCCTGAGCAGAATGAATGTCGTTGATCCACATAAAGAATTTTTTTAAAGTAATAATAAGGCATCTAATTATTGCCAACCATCCGTTGTTGATAAACATTAAAATTTATCTACCTTTAATAAGAAAAAGAGAGTGAAGGAATAAAGTTTTCTATTTTCAAGAAAGAAAAGAAAAAGTGAATGAATAAGTTGGCTGGATTGTTGTAACTATATATATATATATAATTATTTTTTAATTTAAGAGAAGTTAAATCATTAAATTTAAATTTAAAATGATCATGACTCTATAATAAAAACAAACTTAAAATTTATTCAAATGACTTTTATTTTAAAGTGTTATATTTTTAATAGATAGAAAAACTTAGCTGATTTTAACCAATTAAAAGTAATTTTAAACGGAGTAGTCTAAATATTTTAAGTTTTCCATTTTTTTAATATATTTTTCATTTGTTTTGTTTGGACTTCCATTGAAAATCTTTAAAAAATCTTAAAGTCATATATATTAGTTACGGAAAGTGCATAATATGAGAGCCATAAAGATATTTGAGGGTGCTGAATCCATTATGCATTCAAAAATAAAATCCAAAGTTTTCAAATTTGAATTCAACCAAAAAATTTACCATCATTTATTCATTCAAAAACATAATTTAAACGCTTCCAAATTTAAATTTAATCCAAAAAATTCCAAAACATAAAATAAATAAAATAGTTCATTCTAAACCAATTAAAAAATCAACTTCATAATCAATTTATAAGACATATTTATTCGACGATTGTTTCAAAAAATTTATTAACAAAATATAAATATACCTATCCAACTTAGTTCTTCAAATGTTTAAGATAAATATTTTTGGACGTGAAAT
>LPNX010564095.1:69283-87892 GCA_001517045.1 Pseudotsuga menziesii | reverse complement strand
AGGCATATTAGGACTTGCATTATGAGAAGTATGAGAAGAAGAAAAAGTCTGTTTAGTATCAGGAGGATCACCATCACCTCCTACTCCTTTACCCTTTTATTCCTGCTTCACTTCTGCATCTCTGGATGAAGATCCTTCTTCTTTCTTCTTCCTTTCTACTTGCTCTTCAAGTAGAAGTTCCATCATGGCTTTCATGCTCATAAAAGCCTCTAGAAACTCAATTTCAGAAATGACAAGTTTTTCCCGTTTGGTATGTCCTTCTTCTTCCCATCGTGGAGAATACATGGTTCTTGAGAATGTACTCCTGGAGCCAATCTCAGGATCTCCTTCAACTAAATCTCCTTCACCAAGCTTTAACCTGGACCTAGTAAGCATTCACAAACTTGCACAATAGTCAACCAGCTCTGATACCAAATATGATCCGTATGACCTCAACTTTAGTGCATTAAAAGTTTGTTGTAAAAATATGCGTGCAACAGGTTACTTAAAGGAACAACATTAACAGAAATTAAATGTTCAGAACAAAAATGAAAACCACAACACTGATAGAGAGATACAAGGAAGAAAACACAGAAACAGAGTCACAAACAGAAGTTCATAATGGAGTTCACCCCCTCCACTGGGCTACGTCTCCGGGCCCCTCTCCAATGGGTACCGATCCAATTAATGGCTTTAAAAGGTACAAAATGGTTCTGGCATCAACTTCAGCAACTGTAAAACAGAATGCTGAATAGAAACAGTAAAGTCTTCAAGACTCCTCTCTGTGTAATTACAATCTGGTCTTCGAAAGATAAAGACCCAAAATGTAACAGAGAATACAGTCGACTCTAATACAAACAGCAATCTGGAAACTACAGCAAAACTCTCCAAGCTTCTATGACAGAGAAATAATGTATTGTGCTCTCCACGAACTGTGTTTTCTCTGAACGAACTCCTCTCTTTTATTACCTCTTTGTTGTTACAAAGGAGCCCCAAAACGTCAAAGAAATGCAACTGTTCACATTCCCTGCCAAATGCCAACTCGTCATCATAACAGGCTGTTCAGCTCCTTAACTGAACCAAAGAACCAAAAGAAAACGTTACCAATGAGTCGGTTCCATTCCCTGAGACGTTGCATCCAAAATGTGTACCAACTGCAAAAACCATGATGGAAAATCCCCGCACGAACGCATGCTGAGTATTTGAATCGAAAGTTTTAGTTATCTGGGCTTCCGCCATTGTGGAAGAGTGATACGCACGGGCTCCGATATTTTTCCTCCGATGATCTCTGTCTCAATCGGCTGTCAGCTAGTTTTCGAGTCGGAACGCATGTTACTTTGGTCTCCATAGTTGCAAACAGTCAGACAGTAAAGTCTCCCGATTCGACTTTTCAAACCGTAAGTCTTGGGCTTCCGCCGTTGCAGCTGCCAGAAGCATTGTTCTTCCGATCAAGCTTGTGGCCACCGTTGTGGACTGCTTATCGCTCCGACTTCCGATCTGTTCCGAACGTCTTTAAGCTTCCCCTATTGCGGAAGGGAAAAGGCTTCCAACTTTCGATGCTGCGGACGGAGAAAGGCTTGCGAGCCCCGCCGTTGCGGAAGGGAAAAGGCTTATGACTTTTGATGTTGTGGACGGAGAAAAGCTTGCGAGCCCCGCCGTTGTGGAAGGGAAAAGGCTTCCAACTTCGGAGAAAGGCTTGCGAGCCCCGCCGTTGCGGAAGGGAAAAGGCTTCTGACTTCCAATGTTGTGGACAGAGAAAGGCTTGCGAGCCCCGCCGTTGCAGAAGGAGATCTCTTCCGACCTCCGATGCTTTGTATTTTTGCCGCCCGATTTTCTTCAACCGTCGTTTCTGAACCATGTACCATATTGGATCTTCAAAGAGGAATAATCCGCTGGATCATTTATCTTAGAGACATGGTCACTATAAGTCCATTGGTTGTAACTTGGAAAAATGAGTGTTACCCTCTCCACTTAAATTCAATTCTTATAAGTGACATGTTTGCTCTTGTTGAACCTTTTTGTAATAAATAAATAAATTGTGTAATATAATTCAACGACACTTTCACTATATATATATATAATTGTAATTTTAATACTTTGTATAATATAATGATTTGTAACCCAAAGCCAATTATTAATTAGCTTCCATGTGACCTAATAAAGTATTAAATTTTTTAATGCCATGACTTGTGTTTAGAAATTAGTTTTCGAAGCGTGGTCATTATTTTAATGACCTTTTCATGATTTACTCTTATGTGATGGCCATTGTTATCACCTTTCAAAATGTTTGTATTTGCATATCGGGGATAAAGTTAAATTAAAGTAGAAGTATTTAATTATGATATTTTTGATATTAAGAAAAATGAATAAATATAATATTTATTAATAAAAAATGTAAGATGTTGGTATTGTGAAAGATAAATATATTGTTTTTCGGAATATATAAAAGAAATATAATAGTATTTTATTGAAAAAATATTTATTAGAGTAATAGTACTTATAACACTACTATTAAGGATGGGTTTTATTTAACATTTAATATTTAATTATGGTATTTTTATATTAAGAAAAATGTATAAATATAATATTTACTAATAAAAAATGTAAAATGTTGGTATTGTGAAAGATAAATATATTGTTTTTTTAGAATATATAAAAGAAATATAATAGTATTTTATTGAAAAAATATTTATTAAAGTAATAGTACTTATAACACTACTATTAAGTATGGGTTTTATTTAACATTTAAAATGTGAAAAATAAGAATTTTAAACTCAAACAATGCCAACTCAATTATAAGGGTTGATGTCAACATTTATAATGTGATTGGTTTTCAAAAAGTTGAGTTTGATTCATAGTACATTTTTCTATTTTGAGGCTTATTTTCATTTTCTCTAATACAAATAGTGGATTAACAATGAGTTTATGCAACCATGTATTTATCTAAATGATGGATTTATAAAATTGACATATGATTCTTCCACCACAGAACCGTAACCTCAAATATGAGTATTTCTTAGGGATTAAGCCTACAACATATGTTGTTTCACTATTTCTATAGGAGAAGACATGAAAGATTCCCATTATGTTTAGGAATCTATTATAATATTTTTTCACATGTAAATGAGGTAGCACTAATCTACTGCACAATACATTAACAACACTTGTAATGTGTTGCAGATTCCAATCATTCCTCTTTATTAAATCCAGAGGGTGGAAACCAATTCTTTACAACACACTTTGATGCACCAAAATTTCTAAAGGGTTTCATAACTCACATGCACTCAGTTTCAATTGGGAAACAACACTTTCTTTATATTTCAACATCTAGGATGTGCTTAGATTTTTCATTATTAGTCCATGCCCTTGGGCTGGAAGAGACTCTATGATCCAGCTTGCTGTCAATTTAATTAGCTTTACATGTAAACCAATACAGTTATAAATTTTTTATCCAAAGTTTTGTCCCCAAAAATAAGTTGCAACTTGCTGTATATTGTTTTTTATCGAAATTTTTCACACAAAACTAAACTAACAACTTGTTTTATATTATTTTGACCAATCTAGTGATTTGAGGCCTTATTTGGCCTCAAATCGAGGTCATCAATGCTAAAACAATGCTGAAAATCTATAATTGTGTTCTACTTTCGATCAAATATTATGATTTTGAACTAATGTTGAGTGTTATTTAACATTAGTTGACACGAATTAACTGTTTGTACTTTACTTACCCCCATTGTTCTAATTTTCTTTCTCTGCCATGGTCACACGTTGCAAGTTGTTGTGCCTTGGTTGTTGGGTCTTGCATGATGGACACGTGTGCAAGCCATGCAAAACCCTATGGCTGACATACTTTAGCTCAATGGTCCTTTGGTCAGGTGGAACTGACGTTACTAAGTTGCTAACATGGTTGGTACATGTTGAAGACTTCAATCAACTATTGTTGCAGAGGGTGCACACCAATTTGACTCGTTTCTGGATACTGGTTACAATTGCTAATAATGAGATTAAGTGAATTCACGGTGATGCAATGGCAATGGATCCACATTTTCTGGGCTGCTTTCACTCATTCGTTTCACAATTCCTGCAAATACAATTTGGTGGAGATCGGGACAAGAAGGCAAAGCCGACGTTATTGCAAAAGTTTAAGGACATTTTGGAAAAACTTGTATTGCGAGTCTGTCATTTTCTCCCTGCTCTGCTCTTCCATCTGGTGAATGCTAGTCTCTACAGGGAATCAGTGCGGGGCAGTTGGCAAGCGCTGGAATTAAATTCAAATCATTCTCCAAGCTTCCTGGTAAGATCCGGTTGGAGAAATATTCCAGTGTTCTCTACCTTCCACAGATCATTGTGGCTCATCCCTTCTTGCAATTATTGAGTTTTTGTCAATAGTGTGAAGAATATATAAACTCATAAAATTGAAGGGCATGGACTAATATTTATCATTACTCACTCTATTTTTAGACACTAAAAACCACCAAGGACTGAAAATAGAAAGAAATATAAAAAAGCTAATCAAGTTTAACCATAAAAATAGATTTAGCTGATCAGGATTCTATTAATGTTGATGACTCTGAATACCAATGTTTCCATATGGGACAGATGGGAATCTAATGGCATCCTGTTTGTTCTACAATAACAAAGATAAAGTACAGAGTAAGCTAAAAATATATAAAGCTTTTAACATAAATAGAAGGGAAGGGAAACAATCAGAATACCTGGATTGTGCCACGAGCTTTGCTTGCCTCCTTGAATTTTTGGTTGATGAAGAAGGAACTCCTAGATATTGGCAAGTTTTCCAAGCTTAAAATTACTTATCTTCTCTTATCTCAGAGATTCGTCCTGTATTTATAAGAATTCGAGGCATTATCGGCATCCGGTAGACACAATCTTCGACTAAGAAGCCAAGACACAATCTTCAACTAAGAAGCCACGGGAGGGAGATTTCTAATCCTTGGAATTCTCACGCGACTGGGTACCTATATTTTCGCATCAACCTGTCAAAGCAATAGCAAAATTTGACCAATCCACCCCACCTTTTTACAATTGACCAACTATTAACGCCGTAAAATGCATGTTTAGTTTCAATTTGATAGTTTGATTGCGCAACATGTTCATAATTGATGTTGCCAACATAGTTTTCTCCAGCAATTAAAACTGGTAATATTATCTTATTATATATCTATATATTATGCAAGATCAATGATCGATGGCACGTAAGCTTGTGCAGCTAAGTAGCCATTTTTTTACTAACCTTTTAAAGATTTTCTTTGAATATGATAAGGCCATGTTTATCCCCGTGCTTGAAGAGCCTCAAGACTTGTTGACACAAAACCCACATCTCCTGTATTGATATGACCCCATACAGAATAACGAGGTAGACATAGCCATGTAAATCTTTTACAATGGAGCATTTCCAGATTTCATTCCAGCTTTTCCCTAATCATCTTAACAAATGATGAAAACTACCGGTGACTCTGTATGTTTCATTGTAATAAGCCTCCATGACTATGTAAGGTCATAACACCTGGAGACTTTGGTTTCTCCTTGAACTTTGTGGAATTTTAACGTGTAGGAATTAGTTATGGCTATATTTGGCTTTTAAGCTAAGTCACAATCTTCGAATTCAAGTTCTGTAACCATTCGGTTCGATTCGAGTTCCGTAATACTTACGATTATGTGATTATAATTCACTTTTAATCGATAAAATTGATAGAGAAGAGGGATAACGAAAAGTGCAAACATTAGGGCCCTTCTTGCACTAATGACAAGCCATTGTCCTCAGATTCTTATCCCTGCACAATACATATGTTATACTTTTCAAGAATAGCATTAAGGATTTGAACTGAATTCTATTTTCAAGAGAATGCATGGCCACAATCCCCACCATCCAGCTATGGGTCCCACCATTGAGGGAGTGGGTTCTTTTCAGAGTAGGTAGACACATCTTCGCGTGGGGCCCACAACGAAAGCATTTATTTGTATTGGATTTATTGGATTAAGGCTTTGAACTGAATTCTATTTTCAAGAGAATGCATGGCAGATTATGGCTATGTCTATGGATACATCTCCTTGATAACCCACATCGCTTAAGGGTTGGAACAACTGGGCATATGGAAATTGCAATTTGAAATTGAACTGATTTACATAAACATTTTTTTAGAGTTTCTGTCTAAATAAACTTATTATATACGATTGCAACAATAACATTAAACGTTTGCATGAAGCTAATTAAACTTTTATAGATTGCTTCATGCAACGACAATGGTATTCTCGATTTTAAAAACGATACCAGACAAATCATTCCTTATTCATTCATATTTCTATGTTCCGTTGGCTCTGCAATGACCATTATCTATATATTAAATTCATGAATTAAGTTAATAATGGCAATATGGCATATCATAATCACTCTGATGTTATTTTCTGATAACTGAGAGGATTCACAGTTTCACGTATGAGACAATCACTTTTAGAAGAACATTGGTATCATCATGAATCTCCATTTTTTCTTCATAGACTGCACTCTGTTCAGATTCTGACCATGGAGCTCGATGATTTGTGTGTTATTCCGACACCGCTATACATTCTAAAATATAAATTTTGCAGCTGGGTAGAGGACTCTCACAGTATCTGCAGACATGGACAAAGGTCTTACGCACCAATGTATGTGGATGCATTGTCTGCGCTTTTCTTCCCTCGAAGCATAGTACGGAAAAAAATTAACAAGCCACCCATTCCCTTAGTAGCGCTAAAGACTAAATTACTCAAACTAAAATCGACCAGGTTCTCCTGATGGGCTGTAGCAGCAGTTGTGCATGTATCATGGGCAATGTAAAGCAACATTGATTGTTGTTTTATAAATGATAGCTTAGTATGAGGTCTTCATGCCAACTTAGGGCAGTGTGTTGTATTAGGTTTGGTTTCGTGCAATTAAAGTATTGAATCACACTGGTCTCATACTAAGCTTCTATTTGTTTATACTTGTTCATACTGTATTAGCATATGAAATATGGAGAAACAGTATCCCATCTTTCCCTTATTATTAGTTACTATTGATTTAAGGACACAGTAATAAAGGTCATTTAGTGTACTTTATCAACCTCAAAGCTTAAGCTACTTTATCAACCCGAAAGCTTAAGCTTACTCAGATAAGAACCACTCGTTCATAGTTATGAGAATAATTTGACTCCATTAAACATGATAGCTTTTAAAGGCAACCTTTCATATTAACTGCATATGCATCTATTCTCCTCGTAATCATGGGCAATGTAAAGTAGCATGCATGCGTTCCTGATGCCACATTGATGTGCTTCTGCCACAAGTAGCATTTAAATATTCATGCCAACTTAGACTTTCATGAATCTGACCACCCCTCCTGTTTTGGTGCAAATTTTAATGTTCATCCATCTTACTACTTGATAAATGAAATTAACCCTTCTTATCCCAAATTCATTTCATTTCCAAGGGGACCACTTCATGGTCGACTGCAACGATGTCAGTTGGCTTCCTTCCAACTAGATTGTGTCCTGTTGGTAGGATAAAATTGTGTTTCAACTGAATTTACATTGATAATGATAAGACATAGGTTGAAAGTAGTAATATTCATGGTGCGTAGAGTGAACTAAGCATGATTAAGAAATATTACATGTCGTATTGTCACCATGCCATTCAATTTAATGCTAATAACTTCATATCATTTTATATAATAGTTTACTTTAATGGTGCCTAGAGTTAAATAAGACATCTTACAAGTCATATACTCATCCTTCCATTCCATTTAATTCCAATAACTTTGCATTATTTTATATAACAGTTTATTCATCTTGTCATTTCATTTAATTCCAAGAACTTCTATCTCGTTACCTCCGTCGAGGCTCACGCTAGTAGCCAAAATTGATTTCGATCTGGCTAGGTGGCAGATGTTACAATTATTTTCAACTATGAGATAGTTTATTCATCTTGTCATTTCATTTAATGCCAATAAATTCAGTCTTGTAACCTCGTTCAGGCTTACGCTAGCAGCCAAAATCAATTTCGATCAGTCTTGTAACCTCGTTCAGGCTTACGCTAGCAGCCAAAATCAATTTCGATCCGGCTATGTGGCAAATGTTACAATTATTTTCAACTATGAGATAGTTTACCTTTTTTTCTGATGCATATAATAGTTTATTCATCTTGTCATTTCATTTGATGCCTGTAAGAACTTCAGTCTCGTTACCTCCATCCACGCTCACGCTAACAGCCAATATCAATTTTGATCAGGCTAGATGGCAGATGTTACAATTATTTTCAACTATGAGATAGTTTACCTTTTTTATCTGATGCATGGATTGAACTACATAATTTGCAAGGATATGGCATATGCATGTATTAAACAATTCACATTTTTTTAGTTTTTTTATCACAGTATATATGTGATACTCCTACAAACCTCAGATCTTGTTTTATGACAGTATATTTGCATAACAGACCTGGAGCATATAATCGATCCTATATTTAGGTTCAGTTTTTGTTTGAACAAAATATGATGGAGCATGGACTTGCTATTTCATATTATTCAAATTCCATTGGCAGGGACTTGCCGCCTTTAGCATCTCTCCTTGTTCTACATATGATCATTATCCAGTTTGATGCATCATGTTATCAAAATGCTTCTATAGGTTCTCACGGATCTATATATTTACCAATAGGAGTTTATTTTCTCATCCCTCAAATGCATCGCATCAATAGTATCCTCTTTATCAACATTATGCAATAAGTCACATGGCCAACCCATTGTTTTTTCAACCTCGGGCATACATAAAATATTGCAGATATTCAAACAAAAAAATTATTCAATCATGTTGCTCTTCATAACTTTATCTCTTAGCATCTAGAACTACCTTGGTTTTTTCACATTGTTTCACTGTGCCCATCCTTACTGGTATGCAACGTGTAGGCTGACACTTCCAACATATTTGTACATCGCAAAACTCAACATATTTGTACATTGAAAAACTCAACCCTAGTCATCGAATGTTGACAAGACATCATTCATCATATTTTTAATGCAACTTCCTCCTTTGATATCATCAATGTGTATAATAATTTTATGGCACTTAATCAACTATCTACTTAGCTCCACACAACTAGCAATGATTTAAACACAGAGAAATTCCTTGCACCTCTCTTATTAAGCATTATTAAGCATTATTACCATCATTATCAGGTACCCATTTTTTGTAAGTAAGGATATTTTGTTATATATAAAGGTTTAGATTATAACATAGCAAAACTATCCATTTCCTTTTCATTATCATCTCTTTCTAGTCTCTCTAGCCATAAAACATCAGAATTATACTGTCTTTCCTAGAACATTAAACCAAACTTCCATCTACTACCAATTCCATACCAGCATCCCTTACACACCCTTCTACAATAAAAGCTACAAGACATTACCTTAACATTAGTGTTACTACTCTTTCCATTCATAAAACACTTAACATACCAAAATAACAAAGACCCTAGAAACATGAACATCCCTAAAACATAGAACCTCTAAAGAAAAATATAAGGCAAGGCTGGAATGCGCCCATGTTGGCTATGCCTGTGGAAGGATTATGAGCATTGCAAAAACGGATACCCATGTTCTGCAAATTGGAATCCATCTCTAGGTCCAGCTCTTTGGACTTTTCCTGCATCTCCTTTTGCCACTAGTCCGCAAGATCCTTGTCATCATTCTTCTCTAGCCATTCCCACATCGCATGTTCCATCAAGTTCCTCATTTGCCAATATAGAACAACAATTATGCTGTAAAGACTAAGGCGTCCCACGTTGTTACCCAAGTCCATTACCCAATCTTGACTCTTTGACTTTTCAACATTCTTCTTGTAGGGTGTCCATGTCCAACTCCTACCATAGTTGTTGTTCTACATCCTCGATTATCTGTTGAACAATCGCAGGTGGGGCCAATTCAAACATGTAGGCCTCCCACATTGCTTTCTTCTGAGCTTGAGTTACCCTTTGGCTCTCATCCTCAAGAGCCACATCCCTCTTTCTCCTCACTCGTTGCCCTAACATGTTAGACTCCCCTTTCTCCCTACAGTTAGCCTCCATTATTCTTATCACTAGAACTCCCTCACACCTTGTTAAGCGCATGAATATGGAAGAGTGCATGCAGTGTAGAGCTTTGCGTGCACGTCTAATGTCATCACCTTTCCATTCTCTATATAGAAACTTACCATTCTGGGCAAGGATGAACTTCGTACCTACCATTAAAACCAGCTCGTGCTTCATGGTCCTTTGGAGATAGTTCCCATGAGATTGGAAAGATCTGCCCCCTCCCTTGCTCATTATTAGATCCTGATTCAGAATATTTTGTGCATACATATGTCTCCATAATGTACCCTAATTTTGTTCCTTTTTGTTGATCCGTCACCACCATAATTTTTCCCTTAGAGCATGGTTTTAATTTTTTGGGTCTCTTAGCCTAAGCCCTACTACCATTTTAGGTTTCCATACTTTTTACCATGATATGATAAGTCCATTTTTGTTTTAATTTGGAGCGTCCCCATAGGAATGTTTGTTGCATATTTTTAATGGATTTTAGAATATATCTGGGAGTTGTTAACATTGAGAACACATATAGAGGAATTACTTGGAGAACATATTTTATAAGAGTTAGCCTATCAGGGAGGTTAAGGGAGTGAAAGGTCAAACTTGCTAGATTACTTTCTAGGGAGGAAAGGAGAGTTTCGCAAGAAATATTACAAAGGGAATTATCAATAAGGGGGATACCCAGATATTTAGAAGGGATAGAAGATCATTAGAAGCCAAGGATTTTATAGATGTGAAGTTGAATGGATGAAGCAGTGTTAAAGAAAAAAATTGGTATTTATGTAGGTTGATGTGAGTTCCATAGGAAATGGTAAAGAGATGGATAATATTTTTAAAGGATTTAGCTTCTTTGACTGAGGGATATCCCATTAGTATGGTTTCATTGACAAATTGTTGGTAAGAGGAAGGGGATAGTTTGTTATTAATCCTAAGGCCTGAGGTTGCTCTTGAAAGAGGTGGCTTAAGATATGGACCTTCCTAGGCCTTTGGCCATGAAATGGAAAGGAAGGATGAGAGGGGGTCTCCCCAACGAATTAAACTAGAGGGGGGAATGTTGGGGTAGGGGAATCACTAATAAAGATAGAAAAAAAATCTGAGGATAGGTATATAATCCATTTTATCCGAATGGTTGAGAATACAAAAGCAAGGAGGGTTGATTTGTAGTTCCAATTTAGTTTCTCAAATTATTTGGATAGATCAAGATTGATTAGCCTAACATTTTTTGTAGCCTTCAGGGAGTGAATGGTTTCATGAGCTATTATGATGCTATCTAGAATTTTTCTTCCTTCAACATAGCCCAATTGTTCAACATAGATGAGTTGAAGAAGTAATTGTTTTAGCATGTTGGTGATTAGTTTGATTATTGTTTTGTAAATAATAGTGTAGAGAACAATTGGTTAGAATTTGGCAGTTGAACAAGATTGATACTCCTTGGGTATAAGATTAAGAAAGGTGGCATTTAGAGTTGTAAGCACTAAGACTCTTTTCCTCGATTCCTCAACTACCTTCCATACACCATTTTTTATAGTTCACCAACAACTATGAATGAAATTTGTTGTTAAGCCATATGGAACCGAGGATTTCCATTTAGGCATACTCACAACTATTGTCTCCACTTCTTCCAAAATTACGTGTTTCATAAAGAAAACATTTTTCTCATTTGTGATCAATTTAGGAATGGTTTGTGTTATTTGTTGGATGACATCTTTTGTGTCAACATGAGGTTCTACTAGCAGCGATTGGTAATAAGTTGTGAATTCTTTTTCCAGGTCCTTGGAAGTTAGATTATTACATTTCTCATCAATGACTTTACTTATTCTGTTGTTGTGTTTGCTATCAAAAACTATCATATTGCATTTGAATCCCCCTCTTTTAGTCATTTAATTCTTGATTTTGTCTTAGGATTTATTATTGTTTCCCTTTTTTATCTAGTTGTGTATGAATATCCATTTCTTCCTTTATGAGTTCCTCTCAGTGGTCTTCTTGAATAAGTTGTTGTTGTATCTGGGTCATTCTAGTTTCTAGAATCTTTTGGTGTGCAAGGATATGTCCAAATACTACCTTATTCCACTTTTTAATTTTTACTTTTAAGTTCTTGAGCCTCTATTGGAATACTTTTACATTAGAATTCCTTTAGTGATTTCATCTTCCTTCCACCATGTTCCTATGATTTCCTGAAAGTTTTTATGTTCTATCCAAACATTTTCGAATCAGAAGGCCACTTTGCTTGATGGAGAGTCTCCTAGTCCTATCTTAATGATAACTGGATAGCAATCCAATCCTCGAGATGGTAGTATAGTCATATTTGTAATTGTTCCTTGACGTAGGATAGATTCTTAGATGAGAAAGTGGTCCAGGCTAGAGGCTATTTGTTGTGTTCCTCCTCTATGCCTCCCATTAGTATTCTCTATGTCCACTAGATGAAGATCATCAACAAGAGATTGAAAATCTTGGTTTTCTTAATCTAATTTCCGTATTCCCCGCTTTGTTTTAATGCCAAGTAGGCTATCATGTTGAAGTATCCTCCTATTATCCAATGTTGATTCCTTGTCAATGAGTGGATGTATTTAGGATTGTTTAATAGTGCCATTTTTTTTTTCTGGAAGTAGCCATGGTCCGTAGAGATTTGTTAAGTATCCTAAGACAACTGATCCGATGAGATGAAAATTGGCTTATAGGGTATATGGAGTCGATATGAAATTGGTCATCTCAATATCGTTGGGATTCCATAGGATGGTTATTACTCCTAAATTTCCTTTAGCGTCTAGAGCTTAATTTTGACAATTCATCCATATAGTCCTTGCAATTGAGTGTAGGGTGGCACCTAAACATTTTGTTTCTTGTATCATTATTATAGATTGTTTTTCTACATTAATATTTTTCCACAGGATTATTTGTTTGCTCTTTCAATTGATTCCTTGGATATTCCAAGATATAATATTCTTTTTAAATATTGTAAAGGTTGGAACTTGTCCGTCATAGCTAGATATAGACTTGAGTCAATTAATTTTTCTCCTAGATCTTTTATGAGTTGATTTATTGGCTTTCTTCTTCTTTTTCCCCTTCCTTTATATATATATTTTGGATCTCTCTACATACCCGCCTTCACTCCCATAGATGTTTTTATTGGGTTTTGTTTCAATGGATGCCCTTTATGCTTTGATATGCTTTTGTAGAGAGCTTCCTTGAGATGATGTAGTTGTTGTAAAGGAATTTCTTCTAGTTCTTGTCTTTTATAGGCATTTGCTATGCCCTGATGGTATACATCCCTTGTTTCCAATTCATCTTCATATTTTAGATTCCATAATATGTCTTCTTCTTTGGAGATTTGGTTGACATAGTTACTGTTTATTGGAGGGAGATATATTTCTTTCTGACAACAACTTGTAATTGGGTTAAATTAATCATCACAATGGGTAAGTTCTAAGGCCATTGGAAAATCAAGTGGAGAAATAGGGTCGATATTGTGAGTAGGGTCCAGGTCTAAGGCATCAAATTTGTTTTTGATACCGTGATTACTTGGTTATGCAAGAAATGGATTTTTTTTGGAATGCCTTTTTCTAGGCGCTACAGTTGTAAGCCATCAGGGTTTGGATAAAGGGGTTTCCTGTTGAAGATTTTTATTTGTTGAGGGGGTAATCACAAACTAAATGACCATGTTCAAGGAATCCATGACAATGAAAGGGAATATGTTCATAGTCTAGGGTTTGCTCCCATTTAGTGTATTGGAAGCTTAGGAAAATTGATTCAAGAAGAAGTTGTGAGACATTAAGGTAAGCATGAAGTATTTCATATGAGGTATAACGTCCTTGTTGAGTAGCTTCCAAAATTTTGACATAATATCCCAGGGTGTTCCCTATGCCTGCTAGGGTGTCTTGTTTCCATAATTCTTGGGGCATGGAATACATTATGATCCATACGAGGGATATTGTAAAGTCTTCCTACTCTAGGATGAATTTTTCTTTCTGATGTCTTAGGAAGAGGCCAACAAATTTGAAAAAAAATGCTTCTCCATCAAATACTTTTTGCTTATCCTCCAGGATAGAAAATATCGTAGTAAAAAATATCTTAGCTCCTTGTCTGAGATAAATTTTCCCTTTGGGTTAATGAGTGAGGGATTTCTATGAAGGCCAAAGACCCATAAACTTACGAAGGAGGGTGTAATATTTACCTAAATTGTTTGTAAGTAGCAACATGAGGAGAGTTTATTTCATACATAGGGGTTTATGTTGTTTTTGGAATGCATTGTCCTCTAGATTGAACAATTGTTTTCCTTGATATTTGTCTGCGTCTAACATATGAGAATCCTACTATAGCAACATTTTCCCCGCGCCTCCTTTTTCTGACAAGTTTGTTGAACTATTCCAAATCGATTTGTGCTATGATTTTAACTATGGGTACTTGTTGAGGGTGTCGCTGATAAGATCTCTTTGTAGGAGGGAGTTGCGTTCCCCCCTGTGTTTTTGTCCATTGAAGATGTGAGCCATATTTTGGCACAATTGTGTAGGTTCGAAATGCATTATATTAAAAACTGATGTTTGTACACGACCAAGTCACCAAGGACTAAAATTCAACGCTATGCAATACCCTAAACCAAATAGAGAAAGTCTGCAAGACTACTAGAGTTCAAAAAAAATAGAGATTGTTTAATGCTAAATAAAGTATCCATCCTAACCAGAACTAGATAGTCAAATTGCTCCCTATATAAAGGTCTGCATTTGATCCCCCACATACCGAGGGTTATGGCCCGATTACTAAAAAAATTGACACCCATAAAACTTATGAAACTAGCTCGAAGGCTTAACAAACTAGAAAACATTTAAAGATAGGGATGCGAGGAGGGGCTGACACCTAGACTTTCAATTTTCTGCTCACCCTCAGTTGACGTCGGACATCATCTGAACACAAGCTGACTGCTTCTCGCATAACCTAGAGATGACGTGGTGAACGTCTTGCTAGTGAGAGCTCGTGCGAGCACATTGAGATTTGTGTCCACTCTTGTCATCTCATCACATTGGAGTCAGATAAGAGCCAATAATGTGGCTTCCATGTCGGACAGATGGTCCTCCAAGGAGAGCTCATCGTCCTCCTGCTTCAAATTCCTTTGCATGCAATCATCCATAGCCATCGACATAAGAGCCTTAACTGTCCATTAAACCCCTAGAGTCTTTGTGTGTTAGGTCTCCCTAGTTCGAAAAGATCGCTTATCCTCCACTAGCCCCTTGAATTTGGCTTCAAGGTTCTTAGCCGAAGGATTCCCTTGTCACTACCTTAACCTATTTTCTAGACACATGGTGCAAGTTCGAGCCGAGGCCGAGACCTCATTCTCAAAGAAACCCTGAATTTTGCTCATCTCCCTTAAGGCACATGACATATGAGTGTGGCATGGCCTATTGGATGTTTTCTGAGGAGTAACCTTCTTCCTCACCATATTGACCTCACTAACCAAAAGAGCCGACAGAGAAGGATCCTGAAAGATACAAGCAACAGTCTCGTCTTTTGTCTGGCTGTAAATGCCAAATACAAACCAGAATTTAAGTCGATGCCACCCCTTCCCTTGTCGTCGGATGCATGTAGAGTTTGAGCCATGCTTGCAATTTCCATTGCACGAGATTGCCATAACACTCCGCACAAGCAAAGAGACCACCTTGTGTACGGGCGAGTCTTAGCAGACACTTAGATGATTGACCACTGTTTTGATAACTAGGCAGGCATTTAAGAGTTCAGGTCGAGGCAAGCAGCCATACTCTACGCGTTTGGTTGCACCACCATCTGTCATCGTTAGGCACATGAGGTAGGGGCCATCCTACTAACACCCGCACACCCGCACTGAGGGGGTTATTTTCAAAATGACCAATCTCCCATATAATTTTTTTCATATTATTTTCATTAATCTTATTCATTGAATTTTACCGAAAATAAGAAACATCTTTATAAATTACAAATCATTTAAAATACAAAATCAATATGTAACGATAAAAAAAATTGCCACCATCCAATAACGCTTTCATTACAACTATGGGAAAAGATACATCACATTGCAAATGGGTTACAAGAAGGAAATAAAATCTTATTCAACCTCCTCAAAAAAAAAAAAAAAATTGGGACTGAACGAGAAAATAGGCTCTTTAATTCTTGTATCCTGATGTAAGCTCTCTTATCATGTCATCCATACCGCACACAGATGACCCTTTCTTCCCTCCCTCTTCATCTTCACTCACCGCTTTCATGGCCGCTTCTCTCATCTCCGCCGCTCTCTTTCTCAGTGCGTTGCCTTTCTCTTCCTTCATCAACATCCTCACTCTTCTCTCCACCGTCCCCTGTTTCAGTTCTCCCTCTTTTCCCCTCCACATCTCGATGCATACGCCCACTTCCTCCTCCAACGCCTTCGAATTCGCGAACTGGTCGCCTGCCATGGGCCACCCGATGATGGGTACCCCTTGGCTCAGGCTCTCCAGCACTGAATTCCATCCACAATGACTCAGGAACCCTCCAGTCGAAGGATGAGACAAAACCAGCAGCTGAGGCGCCCATTTTCTGATAAGCAATCCTTGATTGTTTTCCTTCATTCGCTTTTCAAATCCTTCGGGAAGAAACTCCGCCGAGAACTCTGACTTCAATGGGGCCTCCAGCGGCGGCCTAACAACCCAAATGAAAGGTTGTTGGCTCGACTCAAGCCCCAGCGCCAGCTCCTTCATGTGTGACAACGATATCAAATTCTGGCTTCCAAACGAAACGTAGAGCACTGTGGAGGGCGCCTGTGAATCGAGCCACTGCAAGCATGCCCTTGCAGATTCTGCCTCTGCCTGGTTGCCCCGCAGAAGAAATTCCAAATCGAGCTTTGTATTTGAAGAGAGCAACGAAGATGGTAGGATCGGCCCGACTGCCCAAACCGGCCTGCCTGTGGATTTTCTCATGTGTTCGAGACTGCTATGCTCCAGCTCTTCAAAAGTATTACATATCGATGCCCAACTACGCACATTGCGAGATATCTGGCGATTGAGGAACAAGGTCCAGGGATCGGATTCTGTGGCCATTTTTATGTTTTGGGCTAGCTGAGATCGCTGCAAAGTAACGTGCGGCATGTCGGGTAGAACAAAGTCGTTGGCGTGGGTCTTGGTGTGAGGCAGATGAGTCCACATGGAGTAATAGACGTTGGTACCAAAAGCCCCACAAGTGCAGAACTGAATCCTGGGTATTCCCAACCTCTTCCCTACATCCAGTGTCCATCCCAAGAACATGTCGCTGATGATGCAAAGCGGTGGGCGTCCGTTTTCTTGAGAGATCCGGCGGATGAGGCGCTCGAAATGGAATTCCAGATGCTCAGAGGCTTCCATGAAACGAATGAAAAGATCGTAAGGGAGGGCGTCCGTGTTTTCTGTGTGAGGAGGAAGACCATGGGCAGCGCTGGAGAAAGGCAGCTCGGCCAGGCGGATATCCAGACCGGCGCCAGCAGAATCGATCTTGTGTTGCAGGCTTTGGATGTTGAGGGGCGTATTAACTATCGTGAAGGCGAATCCGGTTCGTTTAGCGAGCAGCTTGGCGAGCTCCAAGAAGGGGATAATGTGGCCCTGCGCCATGAATGGGAACATCACCACATGGTGGTTGAACTGTCTGGTGGTGGCGGTGCTCAAATTCTCAGCAGCAGGGAAGGGCGTGGGAGAATCCATTGCGTATAGAATATTTGTATAGAATATTTAGGCAGAGAGATGGCCTGAGAATCGGTCGGATGCGCAGACTGGGAAAGCTTGCAGCTCCTTGTCAAGTATCACGACTTCTCAATATTTAAGGCCATATTTGAGAGGAAAAAACACTTGTCTATCGACCATTTTTTAAGAGAAAAATATGTATATGGAATTTAATTAAAATAATGTGTTTTAAGAAAAAATATGAGTTGTTTTTTTTATTAAAATGATGAGTTTGTTTTCATTGGGGGATGGGTAACATAGCCCGCAAGCATGGGGCACAGATAAGTCTGGGTGAGATTTGAACTTTAGACCTCCTTTACAACATTCATTTATTTACACAACACTTGCCAGTCATTGTATACCCTTTGGACCATATATAAATTTTAAACTATAGTAAAGTGGTGTTTATATATATATTAAACCAAAGAAATTAAATATTATTTTCTTACCATTTAACTATAATAATTTATTATTTTCTTACCATTTAACTGTAATAATTTATATTATTTTGACTTTATGTAAGTAGATACTTTAATATTATTTTGATTTTTTGTATTCTATAAAGTATATCACGCTTTATGCTTGCTTTATTGAAATAATTTGAGTAGAATACTTAATAGTTGAGTTTTATCTCATATATATATAATAATTTTTTATTTCTTAAATGTTAATTTTACATTTGGTTCTTATCTTATAAAATAAAATAATGTTATTGTTAATATTAATACAATACCATTCACATTTTGATGCAGAAAAAAATGCAATCATTATTATTAAATATTATAAACATATTAATAAAGTCAACTTAACATAACCTTCGTAAACTTATTTTACCCTTTTAAATAAC
>LPNX010564095.1:54118-69250 GCA_001517045.1 Pseudotsuga menziesii | reverse complement strand
TATCTAGAAAAGATGTTTTTCCAAAACAATATATTATGATATTGTGATTATGCATTCATGATGTATTAAAGTTATTTGTCATTCACATTTGGAATAAAACATTGTAATTTGGTTATCTAAGAAATAGTCAGATATACAACTAACATGAAACACATATATTAATATTTTAAAAAATAAATATACATAATTTTATATAAAAAAATTATAATCTTGAGCTTTATACATATAAAAAATTATTATAGTAAATAAAACTTAAAATAATATTAAATATTAAATTCTAATACGTAAGTGAAAATAGAAAATAGCAATACATACTATATAATGGAAATCTTGATCCATTCACAAGAAACAAATTTATGGATACAACCTCATATCTTGATCATGCACAAAATGGTGTCTTTGTCTTTCATCTTTGTCACTACTACATTGTTTCGATCTTCTTTTTTATCCATTACAAAGTTTATTTTTCTCAACAAAGTTAGGGTTCCTTAACAAATTTGGAGTTTCTTTTACACAGATATCAATCTTCAATCTTGACAAAATATATCTTATTTTTTTAGGAGTAGCCATAAGTCTCTCCCTTTCAAAACTTCTTTTAAGAATTTTAAAATATTTCCTATATATAAAATATTATATATTCGAAGGTAAATCATAACTCCCTTTTCATAATTACATTAACCATGTTTGTAACAGCTTCTTATTTTTCATCCTGCCACATTTGTAACAGCTATTGTCATTTAGGGCACCTGAAGATTAGATATCTTCATGGCTTCCCCATAATAGGATAGGATGTTACGATCCACATGGTATAAATATGGAGAATTGTCTCGACCCAGGGGGTTGTTGAACATATAATCAATTCATTGTATTAGCTGTGAGGAGGAATTGTGTAATTACTCTGTCTTTTAATACAAGGAGTTACTTATGATTTAAGGGTTTTACGCCTGTTCAGCCAGCATCTCTATGTGAAGGCTGGGCCCGCCTTCCACAGAGATTGCTGAGTTAAATTAGGAATTTTTAATTCATTTTTCATGTGATGTTATGTTAATTTTATTCTTTTCATAAGCAGCTGTAGTAAGTGTGGATTTACAATGTGTTGTGATTGCATTCCTTGGAGATTTGTAGTGGTATAGCGTGACAGTCAACTGAGTAGGTAATTATCTCTTATGCAATTCGTGTGGTAACTGTAACAGCTCTGTTCATCCTGAGATCTTTTAGTTGTCATTCCATGAATCTTTGCAACTTGTATTTATTTTTATGATTACCGAATTTCATTCCTACACTTCAGTTCCCTAGAGTAGCCGAACTCAATCTTTGTATTTGAATTCCTAGATCAATATTTAAATCACACTTGTGGGTTCCTAGAATAATCAGATTGGATAGGTGGATTAATCATTCAGGGATGTGAATAGTATTTCCTTTCATCTGCAATTGTAATTTGGATATGATGTTTATCTTTCCATTCTTTGATCAAGGCATAGCAGAAGGTAATTGTGATTGTAGTGTTTAGAAGATAAATGGGATTACATAGATTCTTGGGATGAGCATAGTTGAACAGAGGATAGTATTGTTCAATTACAGTGACTTTGTATTTAAGCATATACTGTGCATTTTATCCTTGAAATACAAGACTTTCCCGGGTTGACAATAAATATTGTACACTCTGTACGTTGGTAGTAATCTACTTGCATATTGGGTGCTCGACATTTTGGCGCCGTTGTCGGTGAAGGATAAAGATTAAACACCATCATTAGTTGCATTTTGTAATTGTTTCTAGTGAGTCTTTTCTATTATTTTTGTTGTTGTAATGATTTGGGTTGCATGAATACGAGAAAGGTAAAGCGTGATCATCTTTCAACTCCCAAAACCCCACAAAATACTAACAGTGCAGGTGGCTTGGGTCGTGGTCGAGGTCCACAATTGGGCAGAAGGACATTCATTGACGATCTTGTTGACAAAACTAATTCATCCACCAGGGCTTTCCATCAAGAAACTCCTATCAGAAGAAACCCTACCGATATTGGGGCGCCAGCGTCAGGGTCCACAGTGGAGAACACACGAGCAGCTGCGGATTCCTCAAATATCCCTGTAGAAGAGGACAAAGCTGGTACAACTGGACTTGCTGGTAGAGGCCCGATCTACCACATTTACGGGAAGGTTGTAACTGAAGAAGAATGGACGCAGTTCCACCAAAATATTACTGATCAGTGGAGTAACGAAGAAAAGAATGCAGGAACGAACAAAGAAGAGAAAACAGAAGCGGAGATGAGTAACAGACACGAATCTGACGAGGAAGAGGCAATGGGGGAAAACTATCATCATGAAAATCACTCCTTGCCTAAAGGAATGGTGGCTACATTGCAATTCCCGATTCAGCAGCCAGAAGGGACAGCCCCTATGAAAAATATCTCACCATCGGTGTTGCCTCGCTTCCATGGAAAAGCGACAGAGGATCCAGACAAATTTCATTTTGAATTTGATATCCTCTGTCACAGCTACGATTACGTCACCGACGCACAAAATCTAAAACTCTTCCCTGCCACCCTGAAGGACAACACATTACGCTGGTTCATGAGCCTAGGAGGAGGAACTATCGCTAATTGGGACAGAATGAAACAGGTGTTCCTGGAGAAATATCAGGAATATTGCAACACCAAGGACAAAAGAGAAGAATTGTTCAAAATGGTGTAGAAGGAGGACGAGAGTCTGGAAGATTTTGTAGAAAGGCTTTTATACAACGTGCAAAGAGCTGGGCAGACGAACATGGGGCTAGATGTGCTCAAGATAATCCTGCTTCGCAGGATTAGGGATGATTGTCTAGATATGTTAAACCTGTTAGGAAAAGGGGATATCTCCAAGGAATCTTTGTGAAAGATTGTGGAATTATGTAAAAGGTACTCCAGGGGATCCTCCCAGAACAACAGGTGGGACAAACGGGATAAGCTAAAACGCAATGTCTTCGATAGAACTCAGAAGTCATCTAATGGAGGAGCCACCCGTGCAGAGATAGGCAATCTCCTTGAAAATTTTAAAACAGAAATGATGAGCTCTATCTCCTCAGAAATCGACGTACTGAAAGCAAAACAAAAACAGGCAGTGGAGGACCTCACACTAGGTGTGTTCTGCCCTCGATATAGAAAGAACCATCCTCTAAGGGAGTTCCCGCTTGATAAAGTAGAGGTGTGTCAGCTGTGCAAGCTAAACCATGACACGAAAGAATGTCCCTCACTTCCCCAAGTGGAGGTTGTTCTGCAGGCATCAACTCCAGAGGTGGAATCGGTCTATTTCATTGCACAGAAGAAACCTTGGAAGCCTCGAAACCAAGGCATGCCCCTAGACTCGTTTCCATTTTTGAATAATATGAGCAATTGGAATAATATGCAAAATGTGAATACACAGTTCCCTTCAAATTATGCTCGGTGGAATCCTTCCCAACCTGCAACACAAAATTATAACTCATGGAATCCCTAGACATAGCCACCACACCAACCTACTTTGTGGTCTCCTGGATGGAGGAATTTCTATCCAGGGAACCAGTTTCCTCAACAACCTCCACTGCAACAGTCGCCATACTCTCCTCAATACCCTCAATACCCTCAATATCCTCAATACCCTCATCAGCAGTCGCAGCTGCAGTTGCAGAACAATTCTGTCCCTAATGCACTGATATGACCTCAACTGCTTGCTCAACCTAATCCTAACCCAAATAATAAAATAGTCCATCAATTGGAGACTGTCAACATGCCGACCTACTCCCTTTTCCCTGTACCTTGCAACGATATTCGTTTACGGTCAAGGAAAATAGTAGAACCTGTAATTATAGAAGATGCTCCACCTTCTGTGCATGAAGAAGGGATGAGTCCACAGCATCCATTCGATACAATTCCTATTATTGAAGATGCTAAACATCCCATTGATGGGATTTCTGAAACACAAAATGATAAATCTGGCGATGCGCAGCCTACCCAGCTGATTAGGCAACCATCGTACCCTGAAATATTAATGCTACCAAGGGCGGGGGGCAACCTCAGTTTAACCTCCTAGGAGAGTTAAGGAATATTTATGTTAAAATCCCCCTCCTTCAAGATCTTCAAGATGTACCTATTTATGCTAGAACTGTTTGGGACCTGTGCACCAAGAAACCAGGAAGGAAGCCCAGAGATCTTCCCACTGTTCACGTCATAGGGAAATTATCTGAATTAATAACAGGAAAAACCCCAGTGACTAAGTATGACGACCCTGGAAATCCCACTGTCATTGTGCAGATTGGGCATACACAGATACCCAATGTACTAGTAGATTTAGGAGCAGTGATTAATGTCATAACAATTGAGACCGTAAGAAAACTTAGGCTCACTAATATTAGGCCTACCCCCACTGTTTTAGAACTGGCAGACAAATCCACCATTAAACCTGAAGGAATTTTGGACGATCTCGTCATCTCAGTTGATTCATGGGAGTATCCTGCTGACTTCTTGGTTTTACAACCAAAGTTGCAGCTGCGAGGAAATCCATTAATCCTGGGGAGGCCTTGGTTGGCCATAGCTGATGCTTGCATTAGCTGTCGATATGGGTCTATGACCATATCTGATGGCACCAAGACTAAGAACCTCACCCTTTATCCTCCAGCTCGACTGAGTCTAGAGGCTGAAACATCTTTTTGCATGGAGCCAGAGGAAGAGAAGGGTGTTCAGCCATTATTAACTATAGGGAAGGATTGAACTTTTAAGAATGAAACAGAAGACAATGCCATTAATAATTTCATCTGTGAACCCACTTCAGTCAATAAAGAATTCTATAAAATCCTGAACATTACTCTGGGCAAGGAAGAACAAGAAAATATCACAGAAGAAACACTAGTCGGTGACACACACATAATCCCAGTATTGAAAAATTAGAAAAGTATTCCTATTGAGGTAGAGTCTGGAAAAACCTTGAATATTAATCCTAATCTCTACTTAGATGAACAGAAGTGCCTGATCAGTCTCTTGAAAGAACACAAGGGGGCATTTTCCTGGGAGTATACAGACATGAGGGGTATTCCCTCTAACCTGTGCACCCATCATATCTATATTAAAAGTGACTCTCGACCCGTGTGTCAGCCTCAACGATGAATGAACCCCAATCTGAGGGACATAGTGAAGGAAGAAATTCAGAAACTCCTGGAAGCAGGATTTATATATCCTATTTTAGATAGTGAGTGGGTTTCCCCGCTCATAATTGTACCCAAGAAAAATGGTAAATGGAGAGTCTGTGTCGACTATAGGGAGTTGGACAAAGCCACACAAAAGGACCACTTCCCTTTGCCCTTTATTGACCAAGTACTCGACACCCTATCGGGGAAGAAGTTCTTCTCCTTCCTGGATGGCTTTAGCGGGTACAATCAGATTCAGATTGCTCCTGAGGACCAGGATAAAACTACCTTCACTTGTCCCTGGGGAACGTTTTCCTACAGAGTGCTTTCCTTTGGTTTATGCAATGCACCAGCAACATTTCAAAGAGCTGTAATTGGCATATTTTCTGAGTTAGTTAATGATAGTATGGAAATCTTTATGGATGATTTTACTCCTTACGACAAGGATTTTGAGGAAGCATTGGAAAATTTAAAGAAAGTTTTAACTCGCTGTGAACAGACCCAGCTCTCTTTCAGCACTGAAAAGTGTCATATGATGATGAGTGAAGGGGTAGTATTGGGGCACTTCATCTTTGTCAATGGATTTCAGGTGGACCCCTCAAAAATCAAGGTGATAAAAAATATACCTACTCCTGCAACTCAAAAAGAGGTGCAATGTTTTCTGGGGCATGCTAGATACTACCGAAGATTTATAGCAAATTTTTCCAAACTTGCTTCTCCTTTGTTTTCTTTGTTAATGAAGGATGCACAGTTTGTTTAGAGTGAAGCATGCCAGACAGCATTTGTTAAGCTTAAGGAGAAGTTGTCCACAGCTCCTATCTTAAGAGGACCTAATTGGACCCTACCCTTTCATATTTTTTCAGATGCTTCTGATATTGCCATTGGAGCAGTTTTAGGACAACAGGATGGTCAAGTACCCTATGTAATTTATTATATTAGTAAAAACTTAGCCCCTGCTGAACTTAATTATACTGTCACTGAAAAAGAATTCTTAGCTATCGTTTACTCCATTAATAAATTTCGACATTACATTACTAGGTATCCTATGTTTGTGCACACTGACCACTCTGCCATTAAATATTTAATGAACAAACCGGTCAGTAATGCCAGAGTGACCAGGTGGCTCTTATTATTACAGGAATTTGATATTACCATCATAGATAAACTTGGGAAAGAAAATGTTGTCTCTGACTTTTTATCTCGTTTCACTAATAGTGATGATAATTTGCTTGTTGAGGACTCTTTTCCAGATGAACATCTATTCGCACTTTCAGCTCATTTCCCTTGGTATGCAGACGTCGCTAATTATCTGGTTGCAGGAAAGCTTCCGCCACATATGTCTAAAAGAGAAAAGAGGAAAATCATCCAGCAAAGTGCCAGGTATTGTTGAGTAAACGGTAATCTCTTCTACACAGGTCCTGATCTTGACATTAGAAGGTGTGTAAGGGAAGATGAAATCTTTCATATACTGAAAGCTTGTCATGATGAACCTTGTGGGGGACACTTTACAGACAGAAGGACATGGCACAAAGCGCTGAGGATGGGCTACTATTGGCAAACTCTTTTCAGGGATACTAAAAGGTATGTTCAGTCCTGTGATAGCTGCCAAAGGATGGGCCAGCCCAACAGATCAGATCAGATGCCTCTACAACCTCAAAAGTAGTTGAACCATTTGATAGATGGGCTCTGGATTTTGTTGGCCCTATCAGCCCTCATTCCAAACAGAAAGCCTACATTCTGGTCTGTACCGATTATATGACCAAGTGGGTAGAAGCTGTAGCTTTGGCTAAGGCTAACGACTAGGATGTGATTGATTTTCTATATAGTGAAATCTTTACCCGTTTTGGGGTACCTAAGGAAGTATTTACCGATGGGGGACCACAGTTTATGCTGCATCAATTTGAAGCCCTGCTACGAAAGTATCATGTTTAGCATAGGGTAGCTTCACCTTACCATCCCCAAGCCAATGGCCAGGTGGAAAGCACTAATAAATTTATTGAAGCCATCTCTAAGAGCCATCGAAAAGATTGGGCTGATAGGCTTTCGGAAGCACTATGGGAATATCGCACCACTTGGCGTAACACCACAGGTTTCTCTCCTTATGATTTAGTGTATGGAAAAAGTGCCATCTTTCCAATTGAATTTGAAATCAAGACCCTGAAGATAGCAACCGAAATGAATTTGGATGTAACTGAAGCCCATAAAAGAAGATTAAATCAACTGAACGAACTGGATGAGAATTGGTTAGCTACAGTAGACCAGACCGTGTTAATTCAACAACAAAGATCCAATTGGCATGACCGATTCATTAAAAAGAAGGTATTCTGTGAAGGAGACTAGGCATTGTTATACGATTCCATATTCAAAATAGATTTCAAGGGTAAATTATGCACAAGGTGGCTGGGCCCATACCTAGTAGACAGGGTATTTGATAATGGCATCGTCCGCCTGGTGACCATTGATGAAAACTGTGTACCATTATTTGCTAATGGTCACAGGCTACAACTGTACCGTAAGCCAATTTCAAAGGATGCATTTATCTCACAAATTACCGCTAACCCAGATTATCAGCTAGCACCAGGGCAGGAACTTCTCTCTGCCTCTGTCAATCCTTAATTGTTCACTGTAAATCACGCATCAATCATTGTACATAAATAACTGTTGTTTTTTTCTTTCTATTTCATTATATTATCTTTTCTTTTTGCATTTGATTTTTTTTGTTTGCTATAGTTTTTCCAAGAATTGCAGGGAAGCGCCCAAGGATATGATCAGATTGGGCCTGTCGAATGGAAGTCATTTTTTTTTGCCTTCCCGCACCATATTTTTTTTATTTTCCTTAAATAAATTTGTCGCGGCTGCGACATCTTTCCCGGTGGCCGTGACCCTTTTTCCTGACAGCTGCGACATCTTTCTTGGCATTCGTGACCCTTGTTCCTAATGGCTGCGAAATATTTCCCGGCGGCCATGATCCTTTTTTCGACGGCTGCGACATCTTTCCCGGTGGCCGTGATCCTTTTTCCCGATGGCTAAGACATCTTTCTCGGCGGCCGTGATCCTTTTTCCAACGGCTGCGACATCTTTCCTGGCGGCCGTGATCCTTTTTCCCGACAACTACGACATCTTTCCTGGTGGCCGTGATCCTTTTTCCTGACGTCTGCAATATTTTTCTCGGCGGCCATGACCCTTTTTCCTGACGGCTGCGACATCTTTCTCGGCGGCCGTGATCCTTTTTCCTGATGGCTGCGACATCTTTCCCGGCGGCCGTGATCCTTTTTCCTGACGGCTGTGATATTTTTCCCGGCAACCGTGACCCTTTTTCCCGACGACTGCGACATCTTTCCTGGTGGTCGTGATCCTTTTTCTGACGGCTGTGACATCTTTCCCGATGGCCATGATCTTTTTTTTTACGGCCACGACATTTTTTCTGGCAGCTGCAAATCCGCTATATTTGGCTGATATTTCTAGCATTAAGGGCCGCATCTCTATTTCAATTTCTTTGTAACCTGCAGTGGTAACTCCAGTGTTATTGGAAAATCGCTTTGTATGCCATTAATTCCTCTAGATATGGCTCTAATTCCTCATCCTAATGCCGACAATCTGATCCATAAGGTGACATTTCTCATAATTCTGATCATTTGGATGCGATGGTTTGTGCTTCACTGGCAGAAAGAATTATTGCAGCATCTCTATTATAATGATTATAATTAATGACTGCGCACCACACAAGTTCGGCTTCCGTAACGTTAGCAACCACATGTTCTATCATTCTCCGAAGGATATCCAGCGCGCAGGTATGGCTTTGATTAACCACATGATTAAGTATTGATAGGATTTAACAATGTCAGTCATACCTCTTTTTTTATTCCCATTATTATCCGATTAACTCTCTGCCCGTGCGACATAAAGACTAATTATGTTATTGGATAACCGCCACCTTCCCCAATTTGGAATGAAATTTCAAATAATCCACTGTGCTGAAACTTTCAAAATTTTCCTAACATCTCCTCTCAGCGGTCCGTGCATCCTCTGTGCCGTCACCTCCATTGTTGGAGTCTGTAATCTGTTGAACAACAAAATAAGTCTGAAGCCAGAACCATGGGGATTCCAGCTCGTTATGAACCTTCAAATACATAGGCGCTTAAGAGAAATATTGCGGTCTTCGCTATCTTTCAAGCCGCCGGTTGGACGAAATTTTTCGAACGTCTGGATGGATTCAATCGTGAAGCAGCCTTACAATTTGCTCTGAACATCACAGAAACTTACTCAGAGGTTTCGGGGTTGCGCATCGAATTTTCTGAGGCTATTATATCTGAGGTCACTGCCATCCCTCAGGTGGGAAGGGCTTGGTTTGGATGTCGACTCCCCACTACTACAACATTGCAAGACTTTTTAATAGAGGGGGAGCAGGTTCACACGACAAGAAGAGGGATAGCACTGCAGTCATTGCCACAGCCATGGGACCAGGTTGCTGTTTTCTCCAAGAAATATATCACTTGTGAAGGTAGGTACCAAATCGTTTATAATTCTAAACTCCCTTTACTATCTCATCTCCGCCATAGGATTCTGTTGTACATTCCATTTATCTGCTTCATGTTTTACATCATATGGTGGTGTTTGTTCAAGCTGCTAAGCATCCACTCGCCTCACTGACCCACCATGGCCTCATTAAATTAATTATCTTGAGGACCCTTGCTCAATATAATATAACCTGGGAGCAATGTACAGCTCAAGCTCAGGAACCCGCTCCTTTGCTCGGTGTCCCAATAGAACAAGAGCAGGTCCATCCATAGCTGGGGGGACACGAACCACAACAGGAGGACTGGAGCCCCTCCAATGTAGTTGGGGGGGGGAGATGAAACTGGATCAAAAGATCAACCAGGGGCACAAACAGAGAAATTGAGAGATGATGTAGATAAAAACCCTATGGAAGACCCAAATAACAGGGTAGCTCTGACAACAGAAGGTGAAATTGGAGCAGCACTAAATGCTGTGATAATTGAACCCGAAGGTGACAGAGCCATAGCAATGGAAGGAAATATTGAGCTGGTGACCATTGAATCCTCACCTGAGTGGGGAGGAACTTTGATTGAGGAAGAACAACCCGAGGAACAAGAAAATGCTAGAACTGGGGACATTCCTTCTACCTCAACTGTGAATCTCGATATTCCAGCACCACAAAAGAAAAGGAAGAGATTAATTGACGAAATTAAGATAACCCCACCAATAAGAAGGAATAGAACCAGGTCAGTTGCAGCAGCAGAAGCAGCAAGAAAAACATGGGCAACCTTAGAGGCACAGATTGAGTTCCCCACTCTTGAATCCAAGTCAATTGATGCCCCACAAGGGCCAGTTGAAGAAGAACCCCAAATTGAAGGAATTATATTTGAGAATATGCTATTAAAAGAGAAATTCCAAATAATTAGAAGGGAATTGGAAAATTGGAAAGAAGCATGCAGGAAACAGGGTGAAAGGAAAATGCACACATTGGTGGAGGCTGCGGACCAATTGGAGGGACCAAATTCTGCTGAGCCTGGCAAGGAAGAAGAAAGAGTGGTCTGTCCCACCTGCAGGGAAATATTTAAGGAAGCAGGCCATAAGATTGTAATTCATGCCTGTACAACACAACATCCTGTACCTACAATAGAGGGAGCTGCAGAGAAAGAAGATGCTATCACACAAGAACCAACATCTTTGAATATTCTTGCTGAAGTTGCCACCAACTTTGGGAAAGAGGAACCAAGGGATGAAATCATTCATGATAGTGGGGATGAAGATTTTACTTTGACCCCAGAGTGCTCCCATGACACATAATTTATAGAAGTGGAACCACAAAGGCAAGACAATGATGAAATTGAACAGGGTGCTGTCACACAAGAACCAACATCCCTAAGTGTGCTTGTCCAAATGGCTGACCAGTTGGGAGAAGAACTTGGGATTGAGGGCACTCTGGATTTTAATGAAGAATTTTGTACTACAACTCCAGAATGTTCCCATGACACAGAAATCATCGAAAATGAGCCACAACAATAGGGAGATGAAGAAGTAAGCCAGGATGTTGTCACATAAGAACCAACATCCTTGGAGGTTGCAGCAAGGACTCTTGAAATGCAACTAGAAGATAACCTTGAAGTGGATATTATCCCTGATATGCATTGGAGTGAAGATGAACAAGTCCAAACACAATCCTCAGGCGATACCGAAATCCTTGAGGAGCGGCTAGCCGCACACTGAAGAAGACATCCAATCTCAGCAGTAGAAGGACAAAGAAGAACAGGGATCTTCTCCATAAGAACCAGTAGCCTCACATCCTCTAGCTAAGACAGCAGCTAACAATCAGATAGAACATGGAATTACAATTTGGGAGGAAGTTCCCCCACAAGAACCAACATCCTCGCAATCAGCTGCCAAATTTTCCATGAGAGAACTTCAGAAAGAAGATGTTGTTACACAAGAACCAGTGTCTCCAGGAGTGGTGGATGTTGTTGCTGACGAAAACCTAGAAAAGGTTGTTGTCACACAAGAACCAGCAACCCTCAAGATAGCTTCAAATGTGCAGGGTTCCCAATGGGGCACATCAAGTGACAAGGTGAGGACTGAGCCCCTTAGAAATTTCATCGACCTGGACTCGAACAAAGAGGAATATCATAAAGATTAAATCCTGAACCTTACAACAGAAGTCTCAATTCTGAGAATGGAGGTAATTAAATGGAAGATCTAGGTGGAGGAATACCAGGGAGGGATGATTTCTCTTATCGAGCATAGAAATATTATCAGGGGATTGGAGGAGAATTGGGCAGAAGAATGTATGACCCAGAGAATTCAGGAAGAAGAGCTACAGAGCAATTTGAGGGAGCTGAAAAAGTTCCAATTCATGCAGAGGGAAAAAGAGTAGATGTATGCTCTCTCTCAAGAACTCCTGGGCACCAGGATGCCTTCTTCCTCTTACCCCGTCTTCTTGTTTGAACAGTTTGTTTGGTTTAAGTTGAGAGCTGTGAAAGAAGGGAGGTCTTTTGAGATAACGACCTCAGCAAAAAATTTGGAAGTAATTTTGAAGATCAAAATTTGTTGTGTGAATTATATTTGCATGAGATGGCTTGCCCTCTAGACTGCCATTCAAATCCTATCCCTTTTTCAGGGGATGTTCAGTTGGGGGATTTTGCTTCTTTTGTGAGCAATCATGCTCAGTGGGAAAGGTATTTTCAAACCTTTTCTCATAATGAAGCTCACTCTAACCTGTGGGTTCGAAATGAGCCTCAGAATCCTGGTATTCTTCTTGCTCGGTATAAGAGTTTGCTTTCATGTCCCATCCAGGCTCGGCACATAATGGAACTTCAGGAGGAAGTGATTTCTACTTGCACCAATTATATTTCCATACACCAACAAGCAACATTGGAAGGAAATAAGCACAGATGGCAGGTTTCCTCTCCTATACTCAGAAGCTGAGACCCCTATTGTTTCAGGAATTTTGAACAGGCACTTTCCAGGGTCAAAGGCTATGTTGGATGTATCAAGGAATGTGGGGCTAATTGGTTGGGTATAAAATTTAAATTCCCCCTCATTTGGTGGCCGGAAAAACTGTATAGAGTGGACTTCTCACTAACTAAGGAAGAGGAGCAGCGATGCTAGAGATATTGGATTGCTCACAGAGGGTTCTTAGAGAAAGAAGTGGTGCCTGAGTTCCCCTACAACTTATCCTCTCTTCACGAACAGAGCTCAGTACAAGATTCAGACTCAGAATGATGGAGGTTGTTGCATGAGGACATGCAGTAGGATAGTTGGGGGGAGATGTTGAGCCTAGAAATGGCCTCTTTTCACCACCTTTAATTACCTCTTCTTGTCCTATCCTACCCCATTCAGCATACCAATTAAACATGTTACCCCCACTCTACTATTCAAACCACCAAGGTATGTCTGGTCATTGTTTTATTTTATTTATACTTATGATTGTGATATTTAAGGCTTTGTATCTCTCAATGTGCTAACATATTATGGTTTATAAATGTATTTTGAGATAAGTGGACTACAGGAAGATTGGACTGAACAAGTCTCGAAAAGGATGGACATTCACTGCTCAAGTTGATCCTCAGCCATCCTATCATCACCCAAGGCATGCGGTTCCAGTGCAATATCCGAGACAAAGATGTGACAAGGAAGCTATAATAGAATGCGTCAGATTTGGAGATCCATAGTACATTGTTGCTCGAGTGTAGTCGTAATTTGAAAATATCGCTACTCCTGGGGCGATTAACAGTTTTCCTGTGCTTCCTATTTTTCATCTTGCCACGTTTGTAACAACTATTGTCATTTAGGGCACCTGAAGATCAGAGATATTCATGGCTGCCCCATAATAGGATAGGATGTTACAATCCACATGGTATAAATATGGATAATTGTCTCGACCCAGGGGGTTACTGAACATATAATCAATTCATTGTATTAGCTGTGAGGAGGAATTGTGTAATTACTCTGTCTTTTAATACAAGGAGTTACTTCTGATTTAAGGGTTTTACGCCTGTTCAGCCAGCATCTCTGTGTGAAGGCTGGACCCGCCTTCCACAGAGATTGCTGAGTTAAATTAGGACTTTTTAATTCATTTGTCATGTGATGTTATGTTAATTTTATTCTTTTCATAAGCAGCTGTAGTAAGTATGGATTTACAGTGTGTTGTGATTTCATTCCTTGGAGATTTGTAGTGGTATAGCGTGACAGTCGACTGAATAGGTAATGATCTCTTATGCAATTCATGTGGTAACTGTAACAACTCTGTTCATCCTGAGATCTTTTAGTTTTCGTTCCATGAATATTTGCAACTTGTATTTATTGGTATGATTACCGAATTTCATTCCTGCACTTCAATTTCCTAGAGTTGTCGAACTCAATCTTTGTATTTGAATTCCTAGATCAATATTTAAATTACGCTTGTGGGTTCCTAGAATAATCAGATTGGATAGGTGGATTAATCATTCAGGGATGTGAATAGGATTTCCTTTCATCTGCAATTGTAATTTGGATATGATGTTTATCTTTCCATTCTTAGATCAAGGCATAGCAGAAGGTAATTGTGATTATAGTGTTTAGAAGATAAATGGGATTACATAGATTCTTGGGATGAGCATAGTTGAACAGAGGATAGTATTGTTCAATTAGAGTGACCTTGTGTTTAAGCATATACTGTGCATTTTATCCTTGAAATACAAGACTTTCCCGGGTTGACAATAAATATTGTACACTCTGTACGTTGGTAGTAATCTACTTGCATATTGGGTGCTTGACACTCTCTTCTTTGAATAAACTTTCATAATGCCTTAAAATACTTTCAACAACCCTTTTGTAAAAATAACAGTCATACCCCCTATTAACATGAGGATCAACGCGATTAAATAAAACATTTTTTACATTCATGTACCTCCTATTTATAACATGAGGATCAAATCCATTCAATAAAACATTAAAAAAAAATGTTTTTCACTCACTTAACATAGTGCATTCTTCACGACATCTTGGATCCTTGTTTGCAAAGATTTTCTTTGCCTTTTTATGCGGTGAATTTCGCAAAAAAATTTCTCATACAACTCCCTTCTCATGGGATTTACAACTTCAACCAATCAACGACAATTTTTTCTTATATTTGCATATTGTTTCTTATGGACTGGGTTCTATGCAATGAATTATTTCTTAATATTTTTCCTTCCTACTGGTTCACGACTCCAGTGAATTCTCCCTTCTAGCATCGATTTCTTTCTATTCACGGCCAAATTAATCGCAAAGAGACTGCTATTGGACACCACTGTTTTCGAAACAAACCTGATCATATCTATGAGAATACATTGATCAACGACTTATATTCACATGGATGGAGTCTGACTATCACGCCTTGTCAAACTAACTTGCAACGAATTTCTCCTCCTCACAGCAAAGTTTCTTGCAAATGGCGAAGGCCATCTATCCAAACAAGATTTGTTCCCCCAGGGTTTAATCCCTTCTTGGACCAACCTAGC